>JAQIXX010000005.1:0-179163 GCA_034700605.1 Willowsia nigromaculata
ATCAAAGAACTTACATTTTACGCTTTGGAAAGGTAATCATCATCAATGTATTTGATTTTGTTGCTTATAATGAATTTATACATTTTATAGTAATTTCAGTGAATTAATTTTAAACGTGTATTAGCTATCTACGGGATATCGAAGAAAGTTCGTTGCGAGCATTGCGTAATGTTGAAGCGTCAAATGTTTGTTCAAAATCTCCGGAAGATCCTTACTTGTACATTGCTACGCATCCTTTGCTGGTTTACCGCTTAATTCGAAGATTTGCCGAAGACTTGCAGCCAATTTTGGCAGAACTGGAGCCTGAAAGCGATGGTATGAGTAGAATACTAACGATAAGGAAACCCTATAAGATTTGTATTGGTACACGTTAGAAAAAGGTTTTGACTGTGTCTTGCTTACAATAACAAGATATCAGACAGGTTGAGAATTAAATAGTGATTGAGATATTGATATTGAGAAGAATTATCGTGACACAAAAGATTAATTTTTACAACTTTTAGAGTTGTTGGTTTCTTTATATGATGCAAACCCAAACATGTTGGTATTTCCAACCTCAGAAGATTTATACGATGCCTTACAAGCCATTAGTCGTACACAGCATGGGCATGATTTGAACACTTATGACGTAAGTTATTCGTGAACTAACGATACCTTATTCAATTGGAACTGAAACCAATGACCAATGAAAAGAGTGGCGCAGAAAAAAGTTATTCACTGAAGTTGCATTAAGCTATACGCAAATCTGTTTAATTTTAGTTTGGAAGAGGAATATTAGCAGGCGTTGACACTGGCATCCATTTGAATGCATTGCATTCTCTTGAAGTTGGAGCATATTACCTTACAGACGGAGACTATGATTACTCTATCGAGTGGTTCCATTCTGCATTGGAAACGTCAAGAAAAAGTGTGCTCGCAAAAAATCATCCAGATATTAAAGCATTTTTCTCCACAATGCTAGATCGTGCAATTATTGAGGTAAAATGATGTATGTACATAAGCATGTAGTCTGCTGCATGCACTGCATTGGAGATATATTTAAAGTAAGTTTACTCTTTGGTAGCACAACGCAAAATTTAACATGAAGTTTTCTAACTTTTGGCACCCTGATGTATTTAACACAACTGTCACCGTTCCTTTTGAGCCGACCTCATATATAAGGCGTTGGTATCAACTAAAACCTTTAGCATCTAAGGCAAGGAACGACACTGCATGGAATTGGGCTCTGAAAACAAACTTCTATCGACTGTGTTCTGGAGAAATTTTGCAGGTTTTTGGGCAATATTCTAACCTCTACTTACGACTGAATTCTTTAGTAATTTAATTGATTTAATCGATTGACTAAATTCATGCATGATTTTTACATGACAGAATGACGAAGAAATCTCAATGTTGAAATGCTGGTATGAAAGTTCATCCAACAACTATTGGCTAATTCACCCTCTGAAGACGGAGCTTCTCAACATGGATCCGCCGGTTTTCCAAATATACGATTTCATTGGCGACAAATTGATTGAACGTATAAAAAATGAGGCTGTTTCTAAACTACAACGATCAGAGGTAATACATATTTTACTAATTCAAGCTGTTCATGGTCTTGATTCTACTGCTCAAACAAAAAACTCAGACTTTCATCTGATTTTTTATTCCTAAGGTCATCGTCATCAATGATCACACGAAGTCAACGGTTGATAGCACACGAACAAGCAGTCAAACCGGGATGTACGAAAACCAACCTGACAATACGTTTCTGGCACCGCTGTCGAGAAAGATGGAATTAATGTCGGGTTTAGTGATATTAAAACCGTTGGCAAGCGATGCGTTTCAAGTGGCGGCTTACGGGTCATCGCATCATTATGAAGCACATATTGACTCGGTAAATATGAAGTAGATTACCATAAAAGTTGCATTTTACGTTAGCAGTTGGTTTTGACTAAAGAGTTTTCCTGTTTTTTCGCTATGAAACAGTTTGATGATCCAAGACGTTGTGTTGAAAAGGGTAAAAGTGTTGCATGAGCGTAATAACCATTTTCAGTTTTTCATTTGAAAATTCGTCATTAGAGTATTTTAATTTGATCTCTATTATCTCCTATTTAGGTAACAGAATAACCACTATCATGGGCTATGTAAGCACTTATATTATCACTGGCTATATTTTTGGACTTCGTTTTCCCTGTTTTGATTAATCAATGACCATGATTTATTGATTTTGTATTTCATTTTTGATTAGATGAGTGATGTCAAAGTTGGTGGCAGAACAGGTAAGTGGGGAAGAAGTGTTCATTAAAAAGTGAAAGTAAAGATTGCACTGCATTTGAAGTCTTTGTTTTCCCAGCGTTTCCAGTAACGGGTACGTTTGCTGAGCCTATTAAAGGCTCTATCGTCATGTGGGACAATCTTCTGAGAAATGGAGAAAAGAGAGATGAAAGGACGTGGCATGGAGGTTAACAAAAGACTTGTTTTTATAGAAATATCAAGTCTACCATCAAAATATGTAACCATCAATTTTTTACTTTATCGCTTCAGGCTGCCCGGTTGTGCTTGGAGTAAAATGGAGTAAGTGGCTACATGTAATTATGTACTGTCAACTGTAACATCACATAATGTTTGTTTTTTCAGTTACAAACAAATGGGTACACTACAAGGAAAATATGTTTAGTTTTCAATGCAGCTTGAACCCAGATGAATAAATAATTTATAAATCTGTTGCTACATCCAGAAGACTAGACCTTGAGATTTTGATCATAATATTAGATCATGATATGAATTATGTTATATATTTTTATATTGTGTTTATAGTTTTAACACTTTGGGGAGTACACAATAAATTATGATCTTTCAATTTACAAACTACAACAAACAGATCATGTCAAGCATTTTAAATGATTATTCTTATTAAGGTCCACAACTGCATTTATTCTGTAACATTGTTTTCACTTTTTAAGCAAATTACTAGTTTAGATTACCTATATAATGTATATTAATGATGATACCGATAAGTTGATAAGCTGCGTTTCTAAATTCCAAACATTACAAATACTTTCACTATTTCATGACTAGCTATAAAATACCACACACATTTGACAGTTTTCTATTACTATTTCATTGGAGAAAAATATAAAAATACGTCTGCACAAGTTAAAACTTGAAGAAGCCGACGTCTTGTAACACGAAACACGATAGATATGTACAATATTATTTTCCGCGGTGAGTTTAGAATAGTTAGTTCTTCTTTCGTCAGATAAATTAATTCCTTTTGAATTGAATCCCTACCCATGTCCAATACCTTTTTAAAGTGATAAGTTGATTTCCGTTGCATGTTGTAAACATTCATGAGTGAAGAGTGAAGACACGAAGTGCAGAATTTCGAAATATTTTCAAACCCAAATTTATTGATGAAATGACTAAAAATGATAAACTTCAATGTGGACTGCTGGCGAGGCCAAACATGCATGCAAAAGCAAACTAAAAGCATAACGCTACTCCAGCAGACTACAACAAAGAGAATGAGAGCATAGCGTAACACTCATTCTCCATTGATTCCTTTTTGCAGCGCAGAGTTGTGGTTTCATTGAGAAGAAACTAAAGCGGGCTTAGAGGCTCATCTGCTTTCTGTTTTCATCTTACATGTTGATGTTGTAAATCTTACCGGATCTAACATCTAACGTTGTATACGCAGAGCGTTGGGAAAGACAGATTGAGAGCTAATGCAGGTGAATGAATGTGTTCAATTAAAGTAAAGATGCAAAGGAAAGTACATTTGAGATCAATTTGCTCACATCATCTTTCACCTGAGGACTTGCATTTTTCATAAATGTTTACTCAATAAACTCGGCGTGCGGTGAGCGAATAGAAAATATGTTTTGTAAAAAACTAATCCGCAAGCATCTTTCGTTGATTGGTTTACAAGTTAAAACTAACCAAACGCATTTTAGTCAAAATTATGGGAAATGGAAAGCTAGTCATCATGTGTATTTCTCGTTAAATCGTTACTTGACAAGGACACTTTCACAAGCACCAAAGTACCGGGCAGTGTTTATCGGTAGTGACAACTTTTCTCTTCCGACTTTGATAGCACTAAATAAGTTACTGGATTCTGAGAACGTCTCTGTTGTTGTGTCCAGTGTAAATAATGTAGTTGGTAAATGGGCCAGAAGAAGCAATAATAAAATTTATCTTTGGAAGGACTTCAAGGCAGCCGAGTTTGAACAGACAATACTTGCTCAAAGTGACATTTATCATATTGGTGTGGTGGCTTCGTTCGGCTATTTAATTCCATCCCGTGTCATCAACAGATTTCCGCTGTAAGTACACATACATGACAATGCATGAACATTATGAGTCAAAAATTGTAAATTAAAATAGTCAACAGGGATCTGCTCAGGCCCAACTAAAACATTTTATAGTTTGTTGATGAATTTGGAATGGCATTATCAAGAACATGTTTTGTTATTACAGTGGGATATTGAATGTCCATGCGAGTCTTTTACCAAGGTGGAGGGGGGCAAGCCCTATCAATCATTCAATAATTTACGGTGACACTGAAACCGGAGTTAGCATAATGAAAATTGCACCTCACAGGTAATTTTGCACATATGATATATAGAGAATTTCTGATGGTTGCTTTAGACAAATTTGGTTAATGCATGCAGTAAAGCAAACACTTAATATGATGAAGAATGTAAATAGAATTTATTTCTCTATTCTCTACTGTAGATTTGATGTGGGCCCTGTACTTCTAAAGAAAGCTGTACCACTGGATGAAAATATTCGTGCACCAGAGCTGTTAAAGCTTCTGGCCGAGTTAGGAGCTTCTGCGTTAGTGGAGGTTCTTCAAGATCTTCCAACTTACTTGAAGAATCCAATTCATCAGGACGACAGTTTAGCAACTTTTGCCCCGAAATTGACTTCAGAAATGGCTGAGGTGGATTGGTCTGCACAAACTGCCATAGTAGTTTACAGGCTGTTTCGTGGTTTATACGGTTCCTTAAAACTTCGGACAACCTTTAACGAAAGAAGAGTAGATCTCGACGATATAGAATTGCCTGTGATGTTAGATAATTTAGATAGTCATGATAAGGAGGATGATTCGTGTATAAAAGATTTACCAACGAATGGCCCACCTGGCCAAATTTGCTTTCTAAAAGATTATATATACGTACGTTGTGCCACTAGGTCAGGAGTAGCTACTTGGATAAGAGTTAAGAAACTTAAAATAGGTATGAAATGGATGGGTGCAAAAGATTTTAAAAATGGGTTTCTTTCAAAGGGAAAATTTGTGAGCGGAATACCTAGATTTTATCTTTCCAAATCCGTTGTGGAAGATAAACATAATTTGCGGAGCTACTCATGATTTGTTGAATTTCAATTGAAACTGGTCACACATAATACAAGCAGTTTGTGCTACTTAAAATATGCAATCGTAAATAAATATACAAAAATAAAAATTTTGGAAACGCTACTTCTCATTGTTGTGCTGTTATCTTATTGTGCAATTAGCCAGTAGGGCTTTGATTGATAGATGCATCATGCATATGTGCGTGTAGAATATTATGGTTACAAGTTACAATTTATTCGTACATACACATACAGATCACAGACATATTTTTTTCGTCTTGAAGGATTCAATGGTTTTGAGCTTTGAACATGTAATAGAACAGATTTCATGTATCTGCTAAACGATTATTTCCAACAGCAAAATGTTTTAATCAGTTGTCAATATAACTCTCGAAAGATTTTAACTGTCGATGAATACATGTAATAAATTGATTCGCTTCTGCTGCTGTACGACCAGCATACAAGGAATGTCTAGTTTCAAAATATAAAAGTGATCTGGTTAGCAGATAATGTATGTCTTTGTAAATACTTTTAATTGCTTCCAGTTTTGCGTCTGAATCGTCCTCTCTGATGACTGCTGCCCTTAGTAAAAGTCCTTGAGACAAGAAGAACTGAAGCAAAGCTTCATTTAAAAAAACAAGTAAAAAATAAAGGATATATAATGAGAAAGTTAAGCAAAGCTTTATCCGTTTTGGACGCACTCCAAATCAAATTTATTTCTCACCTCTGGTTTTGCTAAATCCTGGCATTAGTTTGTCGGCAATTGAAAGCATTATCTTGCAATGATTGATAACTCTGTCTAAATCATTTTCGTTTATGTTTTCCGATGAATTCAATTGTAAACTTATGATTCGCATGCGAATTTCCTGTAAAATGTAATGATTTTTATGGAGAACTCCTTCATGTTGACGTATAAAAAAGTCAAGCTTTTTAGCTTCCAGTTCCCTAGTTAAGTAGAGCTTCTTAATATTTTCATAGGATTCTTCGATTTGATTTAAAAATAACACTATTTTTTGCACACTTTGAAAACTATCACAGCCACAACATTTCCATATGGAATCAGGATTTGTGGGAACTTCAGGGAGTAGATAATTCTGCTCACATTGGAAACATTTGATTGCTGACGCATAGGTGCCTGCCTCTGAAGGGTCTGAACATCGTATGCATTTACACGAAAAATGAGCAACATCTTCTATTGCAATTATCCTATGTAATGTTCCAGAAACCATTTCCGGAATATTATAAGCAATGCTGATCATTTCTCCTTCCCGGATTTTAACAGCGGCTCGAATCGAAATATGAAGTTGGTTATGACCATCAATAGACCACGAAGCATTGGGAATACAGCTATGAGCCATTAGACTTGATTGAGGAAAAATGCATTGGAAGAGTCTGTAAAATAATTTTAAAATTAGTGTTTCGACACATTCTCAAGCCATCAACATCTTCAATTTAACTATGAAACATTCCGAGTTACAATTCGTTTACCTTATACTGCATCCGTACGAGTCTGACTTCATTGAGCTGAAAGCATTGACATTTATGATTCCACTGATACGAATGATTTCCTCGTCTCCTATGTCCAGTTCACATTCATGCAAAAAGTCTTTCAAGTTGTCAAGAATCATAGCGTCTGCCTTGGCGCAGTGGGCTTTCGTCTGTCGAAGTTGAGTGTGATGCTCCAGTTTTAAAATAACTTCATGCCACAGTGAAGGATATTTACTTTTCAGCAGGAGAGTTCGTAAAACCAAAATGCTTTTATTGACGATGGGCCATGTATGACGGCACGGGTAATTCACGCTGTTTCTGACGAAAACTTGACATTCATTTACTGCATGGTGCTCTGCCTAGTGTACGTCAACGTGGAAGATTATTGCATGCACGACCAAAGAAAAAGTGATTTTTGGACACGTCATGATTGAATATAGTCTTAATTACCAGTTTACTTACAAGAATATTAGAGAAACTACATGTACAGGGAACCAGGAAAAGATGTGAAGG
Source organism: Willowsia nigromaculata (assembly GCA_034700605.1). NCBI lineage: Eukaryota > Metazoa > Arthropoda > Collembola > Entomobryomorpha > Entomobryidae > Willowsia > Willowsia nigromaculata. Next base: position 7,339 of record JAQIXX010000005.1, read on the forward strand.
TCAGATATTGAAGGCAGGTAAGTTCGATTGACTATAAGCTAAACAAACTTTGTACACGAGTGCATGAATGCATCTTGTTCATAATTTATGCAGTTTTTGTATTACATATTTATTTGTTTAAAAACTTATTTTTATTTCTAATGCACGCGTGTAGTCAATTTTCTCTTTAATATGAATTAGGACACAAAGGTTTACTGTTAGATCGAGCCACTATTATGATTACTTTGACTTACGATTTCACATTCAAATCCACATACTGGCCATTTGCACTTACTGCACCGATTTTTTGAATTGTTTGTCATGCGTTGGTAACATCCAAGGCACATCGGGATTTCACCAATTTCAGAATTAGTTTCATCATCAGCGGGACCCGACACTATTGGCTTTTCACAAATGATAATAGTTCTCGGTTCAATGTCTTGATTAGCCACTAAATACCTTCCCAATTCACTAGAATATTTTATTTTGTACAAAACTTCTTCCTAGAAAAAATTTAAACCAAATGAGTTTAAGGAATACAGATATTTTTGAAATCTTTCTGTATATTGGAAACTTACTGATCCTGCAGAGCATATCTGATTGGTACTCATGATTTGTGAATTTCGCAACCACCAAAACCTGCAAGATAATTGCAAAGATGCGAAAAAGGATGCTTAATTCTGGATTATTGTGTGCGAGCGATTTCTCGGAACGTCGGCAGTGAACTAAGAACTGACCTAGATGCTTGGAGAAATAAAAACTATCAGTGTCAAGTTTATCTTAACATTGAAAATAGCTCTTCCGTATTACACGTTAAGTTAATAATATATTATGTATGTGATTTCAAAGGGGTGGTGGAAAAAGCAAAATCTGACTTTGTTTTTGTCACTTTGCCCAAGATGATTTGCATCTGTACAAATATTTCTGACTTTGATTATAACAAGAGATTTGAAAATTTGTTACATTTTGAAAAGTTTTTTGTTAACACCGAATGATGGATGGGAAGGCTTATGCAAAGCACCGCGCGGTTGTATTTACCCTGAATGCGTTGAAGTTTAAGGTCTTGGAGAAGAGCTTTACGTGTGCCAACGAAGCCAATATAGCGTCATATAACACGTCAGCGCGAACAAATCCGTTTTGTTTTATGCTTGCTTAATCAAAACCGATGTTAATGGAGAGACATGGGAAAAATAAAACAAGAAGACCATGAAACTAAATAGTACTCACATTTATTAGCACGTACATGTAAACATTCATTTATATTTTTGTCGTAAACTGATCTTCATGAGGAAAGCCAAAATGTATGCACATACGTAATAACATAATAACTACACAAGCTCAAACATTATTTGCCGGTTGACCATTTTTTGCATTTGTATTAATGATGCGCACGTGTTCATAATGGTAAACATGCAGTCTGCCATCATCATGGCTTATGCAAAAGTAATTCGACCCCTGCCTCTTACGGTTAATACATTTTCCGTGCATGCTAAATGCGTGTATAAACATTGTGTCATGTTTTACTTAAAAATCCAACGATATAGAGTTTAATAAAGTGGTTTGATGTAAAAATCAAATAAAAATATAACATTGGATTTACGGACTCACTAAAGCTCGATCTTTGCAATGCAGTGAAACATAATTGGCATTTGGCAATGGCAACTTAAGAGGAGTCATTTCAAATACACTAACATCATCATCAATGTCACTGACTAACACATAATAGAATCTAATTACATTAATGTCATGTAATGTATAACAAAGTATTGTCTTGTCTTATTTTGTTTTGGTGTACTGCTCTGATAAAATCATGATTATTCAGATCGGACATTTATGTATGTATATTTTTAAGATGTTCGCGATCATCATTCTTTATCAGTGGTAGCGCCTATTATTTATCATGCAAGCTACCAACAAGATTGGAAGTTCAAAACTTGTGCCAAATAAACTTGAATAGACCATAGACCAATGTAATTTCCCACCAAAACAATAAAAGATTACAGAATATAATTGGGATAAAAACTACTTGAAACTTACAACGATTAATCGTTATGGATTGAATCACCGAATTAGGCTTTCATCAGGATTTTGATTGATTTGTGTATTATGAATCTCTAAATACGTTGCAATATACTCGTGTAAGTATTGTTTTTCATTAATTTCTTAAGTAACTCGCAAAATTACGTGAATGCTTTGTCAATATTCATGTATGTTATGCATGATGACGCACTTCTGGTGATCGATAACTTTGTGAGTTGGCCCAAAAATGTACTTTGGTTGACGTGTGCCTTTTGTCGAAAAATATGCATCCTTCCATTATTTCTATTCTTGATGTTTCTAGAAGAAATCTTATCCGTCCAATTCTCAATAAAGTGCAATGGTCTACGATAAACTATGATAGCATAAAAAAGCAGGAAAGCTCATTAATATAGCAAAATATTTCCAGGAGCTACGTAGGAAGAGGTTACTGCACTTTCATTCCTGGCGTGCTGTGGTGCAGTCAATTTTGTCGCATGCTATATTTTAAATGTCTTGTGATTTTCATGACCAACAACAAAACGGGTGTACAGCATAAAAATACGTGTACCTACTTGTTGGTTATTTGGTTTTGCACCCTGTATTGTGAATATCAAGCGCAAAAAGTAACTTTTAGCGTCTACAATTCTTTTTTATCATGCAAATCGCTGATACGGAATTCTTTGTTGAGTCTGGAGCAAACCAGCTTAAACCCATCTCATGAATTGCAGGATATCAATAGGTATTGCTATTTTCGTTTCACAAAAATTCTCATGATAGCTAGACTGTTCATACTATGTGCATAGTGCATGGAAGGCAGCCATAAAAGAACTCAATTTTTAAAACTTTGCGTTCTCCTTGTGACTTTTGCTGGGGCAAACTTTTGTTGGCTATGTAAGCATTGGGTTATGAAAGTAATGAGGCATAAATACAACCCTGAATCTCCGTTTAATGATGATGATAATGAATACAAATTGGAAGAGTTACTCTAATTTCGATTGCATTACATTTGCTGATTAATTAGTTTCATCAGTTATGTATAATACATTTAGTCCAGCCTCTGCAAATAAAACCTTGACCTAGAAACGACGGTTTCAGCTATCTCCGCGTTTTTGCAGCAGTCGTCAACTGGCAAATCGTGAATTTTTTCACGATTGTGGAAAAGTTAGAAAACAAATAAGAGGCAAATTAGTATTTTTGTAAAACAAAACAAAATAGAGGCAGAGTGGGCGTCAAACATATATTTATTTGAGCCAGGGATTTGGAATGTCAAACTGAATAAAGTAGAAAGCATGGCGTGATAGCCTTGACGTTAGACAAATGGCTGTTGAAAATCATCGCTTCGTACAATTCCGCAGGAAACAAATGGTTGGTTGACCTTCCTCAGTATAATCACTTACGTGTCTGAATTACATTTGTTCATGTTTCACACAAATTTTTAATTGTTGTAAATTTAGCCACAGTTGACATACAAAATCTTGCGTGCTTTGCAATTTAGGTACGCCAGACATATTGAACGAATACAGTAGTATACGTGTGTGGCGTATTCCATTTCTTCCAATTTAAATTCAAAACATATACTGCCAGTTAGCATTTTTCGGTGAGCCATTTTTATGTAGACGTGATTGTTGAGTGAAGGAAATGCATTTTGATGACTATAATAAGACGGCACTATAAATTTTAGGCTTAAGGTCATATACACTAGTTGCTGGCTCAAATACGTTTGCTGAAATAGGATTGGAACCATTTTATCCTTTTAGAGCAACGGAAGAAACTACACCGCAGACTCGGGAAATGAACCTGTATTCTTCTTTTCTCATGATGCCGTCACATTAAAATAAATTTTCAGAGCAGTAGGAACAGTACGACAGGCAAGACTCAGAAAGAAATGCTAAAAAGCTTTTAGTGAATCCCTGGGTCAATCTGGCTTGGAGAAAATGAAGTGTAGATTAGCAAAAAGATAACATCTAAAACAACGCTGAAGGAAAACAGATTTTATTGAACGGTTACGGCTAGGTTTTTATGTTGTGTACAAAATATACTACACACATGCATTTGACTATGGTATTCAATGTCAGTGCGTAAGTACTAAAGTGGAATATTCATCTTGTATATTAAAACACTAAGTAGTAAAAATGCTATAAAAACAATATAAACATGTACGGTAGTTGCTGTCTAATAGGTTTTATGCATGCGATTTTAACATATAAATTTGCGGACTGGTGTACTACACCATTGGCATACTTGTCATCAGAACACTGAGGATGGTTTCAGATTCACACTATTTAATATGCACAAGAACAACAAAATCATTTATCTAGGACATGTGATCGCCTTTGTCGGACCTTTCACTTTGCCAAAGAAAATATTTGTTTATCCACGAAATTGTCTAGTCATTAGTATGCGTATTGCACAAAATGTAAAAACAAGAAATCGATATGCAAAGTAAATAAATTATTTTGATTTCGAACAGACTTTTCCAAAATTGTATTTTTATGATTGTTTTATGCCAAGAGTCGAACTATTCGTAACGTACCAAATCTACATGCTGATTGATAGAGCCGTAATTATATCAGTGACGTTAACTTCAGGAAATCAAGCGTACTGATAATGTCTTTCAGCTTTAGGAAATATACAATCCAATAGTAAGTCAGAAAAATCGCTATAATTTTTTAAGAGCACATAAAATTGTACTGACTTGGATTTCAAAAGTGCATGATAAATTCATGTGATATAATGTTACACTTAAACTTAATATGACATTGCGCTGTTTACTTTAGTAATCTGTACACACATGTTCACCCGAGCGGCTTGTTGCATTTTAATGTGAACAAAGCATGTTTTACAAATTGACTTGTGGACAAATATGTTGAATTTAGCTGAGAAGATAGACTCGTTGTGGGTTATAAATATTAAATTTGCTTGTTTCTTTGTTAAATATGCGAATCTCCATTTTTGCAAGCTTGTGCAGCGATAAGTAATCAAACAAACCGAGCCAGAGCCTTATGGGAAAAGTCTGGGAAAGTAATATGTACTTTCCAGTAATAATATATTGGAAGTGTCATAAGAACTAGACAGAGGCCAAAGCATAATAATTGTACATGTAAGAAGTTTGTTTTTTTGGAGTAGTAGCTGTTGCCGTTACATGGGTCTCTTTTCATATTCTCGTGAAGTAAACACAGAAAGCTTCCATTCATATTGCATACCATAAGTATCAGTCCTTGCGCTCATGCATTGCATACGCCCGCATTTTCCCAGTTTGCGTTGCGACTGAAAATGACATAAACATAACGCTACACATATGCACGGTCTGGCCTATATCTTGCACAACGCAACGACGACGGAAATTCGAGAAGTACGGAAGTATCTGAGGACATGGGAAAAAAGGGAACAGTTTTGAGTTTTTTACTCTACCGAAAACACACGGCGTCCATAGTTCGTGCTTGTCTGACCGATGGAGCATGTTGTGTGGCAGAGCAAAAGCATTTTAACACGCGCCTCCATTCTCTACGACTTGGTTGAGAAAGTATGCACTCTGAACCGCTACTCTACGGTTATTTACTCCATGAAATATAAATACGCAGGCCAACGAAAAAAGAGTAACGTTGTTGGTCCAAAGTTGGTCTGATTCCAGAGAAAGAATAGAGCTCTTACAGGCAACACAAGTGCAAACTATTTTTTCGTTCTCAGGATCACAACTCATTCAGTAACAACAATAAAAGTCTGTATTTTGTTTCTCCGCAGTCGCTTATATGTCTATATATTATAGTCTCAGTTGCGCCACACAGTTTGCGTTTTGTCGCTCGTGATGATCAGTTTAAAATAATTTTTTGGTTGCTGATTTCCTATGCGAGTGTGGGTGAAGATACATTGAAGCATACAAAAACGATTGGAGCAATAAGGTGCCAGAATTTGTCACACGGGTTGCATCGTTGGAACTTAAATTAATCGGTATGTGAGCTCATGCAGCTATATTATGTAATATATCGCATTTGAAATCAAGTGTAAGAGTAGTACTACGAATGGCTTCAGGTGTTGGCTAGATTTTCAAAGAATGTCGTTCTGAGCTCAGAATTTATTTACACCAACTGCTAAATTTTGATACTCACTTTAAGTACTACTATAGCTCTACAGTAATTTATTGCATTTCATCTCTAGAAGAAAGATTGCAAAAATGTACATTCATTGGTGAAATTAAAGACAGTGTGTTGTGTGGTGTTTAAAATACTATAGTATCATTTAAAACTAATTAGCAAGGTTTCTCAGACCACGTTTGTCGTATGTGCTATAAATTTTGCATACGTAAACCTAACTGCTTGCCCCGATGAAATCTGTTACAAAAACAACCCTCTTTACATAATATCAACTCCTTGTTTCATGCAACAGCATTCCTTTTATTTGCAGCCATGAAACAAAAATATGAACTAAAGCCATGTTGTGCATCATGCAATGCTTACTTACTAGGGTTAGCTGAGCCTTGAACACTGAGACAACTTGTGATAAGCTAATATATCTTACAATAAAGCATACATCATTCTTAATCTTATGTTTTATATGACAGATTCAAAATGGAACAAATGCCTCCTCTGGACGATAATGAAATCCAGGAGAAAATTCAGGCCGTGTTTTCAGGGAAAGTTGTGAAAGTGCTGGAATGTGAGAAGAAATCGAGCTCGGAGACGGAGGAGCGACTGCTAATAAATGGCTTTCCCGTGGCCTTAGAAGGTGAGGAAGGAGATCGAATTAGAGAAGCTTTGAAGGCTGGCCTTGTCCCCCCTTGTGAGCTCCTCAATAACATTCTCATCAGATGTGGAATCCTCAAAAATCCCGTGGAACTTGAGACCATAATGAATGTGAAATCGACCACAAAGACAATGGAAGTTGTTACAATCCACGACTCTAACGGAGTCCTTTTAGACGAGAGAGCAAAAGAGATTGAAGAAGATGATGAGATCAGATCAACCAGCAAGGAAGTTTGGAAAACAGAACGACTCGTCTCTTAAAAATGGGTGACGTCTGCCACCGAGTTGTGCAACTATACATTTCACTCTACTAGGCTTAAGATAAAGCAATTAAATTGCATTACTTTTTGCTTGAAAGAAGATTGCATCTACTCACGGTATAGATACTTCCTATAGACTCCCGATTCTGACATGATAATGTTCGTATCCAATCCTCTTCGTTCTTTATCCTTTTTTGCACGTTCAAAAGTATAGTAGTAGGATTATATGTTCATTCATAGTTGATAATCATGGGGTATTGATAGAAAGGCATATTAAATGAATGCTACGTGTGCTGCAAAATTACATATAAACTGCTTGTCCATGGAGTTCATAGAATTGTTGGTGACATGATCTGTGAAATGTAATGGGTAGTTTGCACAGCACTAACCACGCCATTGCTTGTTTCTGGTGACTCTGTGCAATTAACAATTACCGTTACCATTTAATTGATATTACGACATTAAGTTAGTTTCAATGTTGAAAGTATATACACTGCATGTTTTGTGCTGCATCAAGAATATAAAGACTGTTTGCTATGTGGCTAGGATATTGGAAATTGTCATTGTCAACATGGTCTGTGGGGATTTAAGTTTCGTGTTTTTGTATTTGTAATACGAGGATGTCTGGGTACAAGATGCTGAGATATACTACTATTTGCTTTCATTTTGTTGCGTAAAACAAAAAAGTCTGATGTGATGTGTGAAGTCTGATAGCGAACAAGGAAGTGACGGCAATGGTAAGGAGAAAGGTTCAATAATTGCATGGGGAATGGGAATACACTAACGATATATTATTTAAGCAGAAAAAGGAAATTTGTAGGAGGAAGGAAAACGCACTGAGACTGCCTGCCGTCTTGCATGAAGCATGAATGTTGCACAGTTTTACAGTAGCATTTATTAGAGGGCACTGTGCTAAAGCTTGGGTTTTCAGCTTTTTGGCCTTTCCTTTATGAGATTTGTGACCATCCATGATAGTACCAAAACTTTCTTTATAATTTTGGTAATCGTTGAAAGGTGCCTTGACTTACAGCTATAAATTTGAATTCACTGCGTGATTGGACAACATAAACCTTCCTTACGCTTCCTTTTAGTTTTGGGGCATTGTGAATCACATAGCAAATGAACCATAATACCACTGCACCTACACCATAATATAATAGTATCGCATACAAAGTAAAATTGGCGAAGGCAGAGATTAAACCAAACGCAGAACTTAGATGGTATAAAATTTTTTATGAATTTCTGAAAATAATATCTCTACAGGCCCAATTTACGGCATCCATTTGGGTTTACATGCTGTGCATGTTTGGAGATAATATTCACACAGTGGTACTTTCAGAGAGCCAACAACCCTGGTCCCAATGAAACTTGTAATGATAAGTAAATTAACATCAAGCACGTTATCATACTTTTCTAAATATTATACAGCATGTAAAACTTTAGTCGTAAATTGTGTGTAAAAATTATGGAAATGGGACAATATTTTAATGATAATGGAGAATATATCTTTATTTTATTCTTTTGTTTTTACATTCCACATCCACACTTGAGCATTTCTTGCTGTTCCATATGAATTTGTAAATGTTTTTTGTCTCTCAATTTTGCAAAGGAGAATGAATGAATGTATAAAAATACACTCTTCCTTTTTTATGTTTTTATGTTTATTGTATAATATTTATATTACTGCCAAAATAAATGGTTTGTGCAATTATATTTCCGATGCCACTTTGACTTTACGTGTTAAATGTTACATAATAATAAACTCAATGTTTTCAATTCTCTTACAATAATTGCTCTTATGTGTTATATTTTTTTGTGTTAAATTCAGCGAAACACTATATTCAATATTTTGCCGTAAATTCACAGGTAAGTCCAGATAATTGAAATCAAAAGTGAAAGATGTTTGGAAATGCTTATGATTTATCGATTTCTGCTACAGAAAGCATTTGCTTGCAAACACACGCAATCTCTGTTTACTCCAAAAAATTGAACAAAGAACTCCTTTTTTGTGTATCGCAGATAATATATCGTAGATGGAAAAAAAGATAAACCCGTTTCACTTTCCAAGATTTACTACCGTTTCCGATTTTCATTGAAATGAAGATCGATCTTTTGCATATTACCACATTTTTGCTCGTTCTATTTCCTTCAAAACTCTTTCTTGGCATTTCCTATGCATTTGTGAGTTTTATGCAGATGTAAAGCCAATTACAAAAAGAATAAAAGTTGTAAACTTTCCATCAAGGCCTTTTCTGCCAAAATTTTTTCATCATGCTGCAAAACTATTTTTCAGTAGTTGAACAAGAGCCTCTCTCCATAACACAAATATGATAGTTCCACTGCAAACTCTGCTAGTAGACCTCTTCTACTGGAAGGGTAAATTTGAAAGTAGACACTGAAGAGGATAAAGGAGTGGTGAAGTAAAACATTGAAATTTATGTTACGCTCTGTAGTATAAAGTATTCTATTCCTTTTAAAGTAGGACTCTTACACTGCCGCACTCGTTGCGGGTGAGTGGCTACGATCTCTCATGCTTTCAGCTCAATGTATACTTCACTTTCAGATCAAGCAAGCGATTCATACAAGCCATAGTACTTCATGGGATTCACATTACACTCCAGTGAAAAATTTTACCGAGAAAGTAGAAATACGTTGATGTGCAGAAAAAAATGAAAATTTGGTGAGGAGCACTACTTCACAGGATGTTTTTGTCTTTAAAGTTCTATAATTCTCCCTTTGGGTTTAAAGGTAGCTTATGTAACGACGTAAATATGTATGGAGTAATATATTGAAGATGACAGTGTATGAGAACTGAAGACGCTCTTGCAAGCTAGATGTTCAAATTTCATGTCCCCCATTTTATGGCAAGAAAGACTTCTGATTTTGATATGAAATACATACAGTATACTTATAAGTTAACGTGAACAGTTTACATGAATCCAGTTTGTGTACATGACATGCATAATATGACAAAAAGTTACTTTTAAGGATTATACTGGCGTATTTAAGTTATAATAAAGACTCAAGGACACGATATTGAGAATGAAGCGCAATAAGTTGGGGCTGAGATGCTATAAAAATTACGACTTTCAGAATATCGACGTGCATTGTGCATTAATTTCAGCTTCATGATTTCAATTATTGAAATTGTTGGACCAAACCAGAGACTGAAACTACAATATGTTGCTTAAAAAATAGAAGGTAATGTAATTATTTTCGTTCGTCGGCATAAGTATTTTTTCCAGATAATTACCTAAAACAGATTTACCGAATTTTAACACTTGAATTTGCATATGTACTTGCCTTGTGAATCCCATAAAAACTGCGCAATATAAGAATTTTTAAAAATAACCATCACTCTTTGTCGACTCAAATTTTATTGCTTTCGTTCGTACAGAAGCCTCGATTATAGCATCGTTTTTATAGAAAGGACTGAACAAAGTTGTTACAAAGCAGTCCAGTTGTATTTCACTGACATCTTGGGAATGGAAGCGCATTTTAGCGTTGAGAAACCACTCTAGTCCAAATAGTATTAGTTTCCGACAAGAGAGTTCCAACCATGCAAAGTTTCATGAGTAGTTCCACATTTGATACAGATATTCTTCTACCTACCCAGTGAAAAAATCTGTGTTACTATTTGTACACAAGAAATTCTCCTTTTCAACATGAGCGTTGTACGGAAGCACGAGAACGGGGCATGTCTATACCGTGATTATTTTCAACCAGACCCAGTAAGGCATGATATTCTCTTATGGATACACTAACAAATACAGTAATGTGAAAAGGCAAGAGAAAGCCTAGTTAAATGACAGCTGCAAAAATTACGTAATGCATCTTGCCATTCAAAAATTGAAAAATCACTTCCTGTCACAGTCACAAAATGTATATTATTTACGTTTACGTCTACGTCCCCCGATTCATAACAAAAAGCAACTCATGAAGTTATAATAAAAGTTTCCGAATGAAGCTCTCCCCACGGCTGCTTCACTACTTCTCTCTCGCCGTACTGTAACGAACGCCAACTGCCATTCTCATGATGTGTAAGTAAGCTTTCTAGTAAACTAATAGCGCCAAGCTCAAGAATGAGTTGAAAACACTTTTGTGCTCAAAAACTGCAAACAGAAAAGCGATGGAATTCTTTTGTTTGCTTATAAATATATATTTATTTACACTGTGAATAGTTTTCCATAAACTATCGTCAATCACATGTCTTCATGTCCCTCTTTCTCTTTTCATAAAAAAGTCTCTGCGATGCTTGCTGTGTTGCCATTATGAGGCTTATATGTATATCGGTATGATGCACACATCGCACACTTTCACCCTGTTCTGCGAATGAAGTAAACAACTCGTACATTAGGCACACATATGAAAGGATAAATGGGCGCAAAGGATTTCTATAATTTGCTATCCTTGCTGTACTGTATAATATGAGTGGCATGTCTTTTTTGAAATAACTGTAATATAAATACGATATGAATGGAAGACTCTTGGTTGGAACGAGAGATAATTTGTCAAAGTCTGATCTACTCGGCTTTCCAATACTTCTTAGAACATTTAACAAGAGAGCCGTCTTCCACTAAATGGCACTCGGAGCACAGAGAAACGTGATGAATGCTCTCTTTGTCTTTTCTCTTAGTAAAATACACGAAGTAATCCAAGAGAGGAAACGAATTTCTGAAAACCCAATGGCTTCCACTGGTCTCGTTATTCCCGTTTGTCAGATTAGTCCAGAATCGAGTGAACAGAGTGCGTTCTCTAGTAGACGCTGAGCATCCTTATTGCTGCAGCCCTGGAAAATTTCCACAACTGCTTCTCGCAGTACATTTATACAAAAGCACGACAACCATCATCAAATCTCTTTCACAACGAAATCACGTAATTGTATCCACTATTATGGTAGGGAATAATGTTATTGCCTTAATGGTATATCATCTAGCGAGCAAGCCACGAGGGGCACACACACGCTATCAATTTTTTTGCAATAAATGAAATCCACTATATTATTTCATTGTATTAGGAATTTGATGATGATTATTATATGCTCTCAATAAGGAACCAGACAGCCAAACCAAAGCCAACGAAGCTTTTCGATACGCAAAGTGTAGCTTTTCGATCAGACACTAGATACTCCTGAGCTTGCTATCATTATATTACTACTTTTGTTCCTTATTCTCATCAGTCAACCAAACATGTAAAGTGCATATCTTGGCAAAAAACACAGCCATATAGTCATAAGATTATAAGAAGAAAGCAATCTCAGTGGTATTTCGACAGCCGGGTTAATGTTGTAAGGGATAGGCACGTACAATAAACTACATACCCAGACAGTTGGAGAATCAATTATTGCCAGAGTCAGCAGAGAGCAATGAATTTCAATGGGTACACAATGGGAAATAAAAAGTGATACAATCCTTTCCTCGTTTCTCCCTTTTTTGTTAACTTAATACTTAATTTCTTTCCTGCTTTTATTATTGGAAATTTCAGAGGATATTTTTCATTTTGCAGCACGCTTGTATGGATCGTTCGTTTTGTTTAGTGGCTGCTTTTTTTGGATATATGAGATTTTCTGAGAAATGGAAGAATTGCCTGGAAAAGCGAAAATTTGGAAAATGACAAGAAATCGAGCCAATTGCAATCTGCCCTCATTTTTTTCATCAAAATGGTACTAACGAAAACAAATCGTATCTAATTCCACATGTGCAAAGGAACGGAAAGAAAACGCACGATCAACTATTTGTAAACTATTTGAATCTCTCTGAACAAAACTTTACAAGCGTATCATGATATGCATTATACTTTTTTCATAGGCCGGGTTGCTACACTCTGAAATGTTATTCAGGCACATGTTTCCGCCTGGAGAATTACAAAACATTTAGCAATTAAACTCACTAAAGTGTACTACTGAGATGACAAGGAAATAAACCATTGGAGCTATGAATATTTATGACATGGAGGACCGTTGGTCGTTTGTTAAGAGCGGCAAATAGTGCTTGCTTTTATAAATTTCAGTATAAAAACCACATATCAGCCACAGTTGACAGCAAGTTTGTGGCGAATAAATGCAAATGCCTATTACTTTGCCCCTGTTCCCTATTCTTCTCAAGTACGCAGTCAGCGACCCCCGATGACATATAATATGCACAAATATCATACCCAAAATGTAAGATGATCACGGAGTATCGTGTACGTATAAAGAAGAACATTAGGAAGATGAAACGATGATATTTACTTGGGAAGTCCTAGTATTTGTTGGGAAATGAACGCTGTACTTCACCATTCTACAAAGCTCACTTGTTTCTCCAAATCAGCCTTTGTTGCAGAGATAAGGATATGAATGCCATCGGGATGGGTTGAGTTGAGAACGAAAAATATATATTATCTGCCGTCGTGACATCCGACATGATAAATGGACTTGCAAAAACGTTCTAGATGCCGTAACCGGTCTGCAGTGTGTGCACTCACTTATGTTCTATGATAATATAATATAAATCTTGATAGGCCTTTTTATTTAGGCCAAGGACCAATAGAAGAAAAACCAAAAGGAGATGACATGGATGAACACAGAGACAACCACACAGTGGAATCAGGTACAGAGACATTCATGCTGCATATTAGCCACAGCCACATCTTATTATATGCTTTCACCACGTCCATATTAAAAGTATCCACATGTCCGCTTCCAGGCTGTTGCAAGCGTGCCATCAAAATGAAAATTTCCCATTACAAACTAGAAGAACCGAAACAAAAACAAAATCTATGAAGATCTTTCTCATTCTGTTTTTTTCTTTTTCTTTAAAGACTATGCATCAGACAAATCTTTTGGTTTCATGTGAACATACAGAAAATTAATAATTAAGTTTTCCCTTGAGCATAAACAAACTTTTCTGGCAAAATGTATGACAGCACAGCTTCGTATCAATAACCAAAAAGGGAAAACCCTTCTAATGATCCTCACTACATTATACACACACATGAGCTCACTTTTGTCTGCGTTGAGATGAGAGACTGCGATTTAAACAACTCTTCCCAGTTTTCCTTGTTTACATGAAATCTTTTGTCTTTTCATTTCAAAAGGAGCGTTATTCTATAAACTCTGGCTTCAAAATTTATGGCAGACATATAATACCAGACACTGCAGTGCTCTTCATTTACTACTGATATAAACTGAATAAGATTAATAAAACTTAAATAAAACATTTACAATCAAAGATGAAAACACATTTCGGTTATACTGTTGTTTCTACACCTCCACAACAAAGAATACATAATAAGCCGTGTAAAACGAGTGAAAGTAAAATAAAATATAAGCTCCACGTTTTACATTTTTCTTGGTGGAAAAAAATAAACCTTTACATTTCCCGAAGAGCACAGTACCGGTTACAATACAGACGCCCATCTCTACGAAAAAATAAAGATCGTCCAACCAAACTACCCTTACATGATGAACAATGAAGACAGGAATTATTCGAGTGCCAAAATGTGCTCCCGCCTTGAACATAGGGCTCCTGCGGCGAAATCCGCCCTTGGCACGTTTTGCATTGCTGAAAACATGGTAAAAAAATGTGCACTACTTAAGTTTCGTGTTTATTTATTCATTTTTGTTATTGAAGTTTAGAATCTTCTTGACTGACATGTCAAAAGATTTTTTGTAATCTGTGTACCTTTGGAAAATGTCTTTCATGGCATTGGAAGCAGTAAGCGTGCTTATTTTGAGCAAAAACGTATTTCGTGTCCACCAAAGGTCTTCTGCAAGCTTGACAGGTGAAGTGGTGTCGATGCCAAGAATTGCCTGCTGCTGACGTGTACGTTGAGTCAAAGATGAGCTCTTCACATTTAAAACACTTTGGGATGTTCGCCACACGAGCGTAGTGCTCTAGACAATATGGCTCTTCGTCAAAGAAATTGTGATCAGCTTGTGACAGATTCTTTTCGCAAGCATAACATTGGAAGCAATGAGCATGCCATGCAATTTCAAATCCTCCATCGGAATAAAAGGCTGCTTCACCTGACTCAACGATCTTATGGCACTTGTGACAAATATAAAACTCTCTTTTCCCTCTGTGCATTCCTATTGTGGCTGAATGATTCTCCTTTCTTTCTTTGTCACTCAAAGTTCGCCTTTTCATTGTTGTCGGTGTTATCGTTTTTGCTGGAGCAGAATGACTTGATCTTTGACTGCTTCTATCATGATGATTTTGCACGTGTAGTTTAGTCGCAGCATTTGTGACAGAAACTGAGTGCCCAATAGGTTCAACACAAACATTTAGAGGAGTTGCTACCATTTCATCATACTCTTTCGACAAGCTGGCTAAAACGGCTTGATCTTCTACTGACACCTCGTAGGATCCTCTGTTTTGTTCTTCGTACAATTCCACATAATTAGGGATTATCTCGCCACACATACTAGGTTTTTCAACTTCATCAAAGTCTCCTGCGAAATTTTTAAGTAATTTACAAATGAGTTTAGTGAAAGAATGACCATTCAGCGAGAATCAACAGACTTACGGCTTTCAAAAAAGTTCCTTGTAGTCGGTACGGATATCAGGGCTAAATAAGTTGACTCTTTCTTATCTAATTTTTCCTCATGAGCTGATTTACGCATTGTATTGACATTCGGTTCCTCGTCTGCAGAAAGTTCCGTTTCAGGAATTACTTCTGGAGAAACGTGCTTGTTTCTATTTCTATTCGTTTTTTCGGATGCTGCCTTTATATCGTCATCACCAGAATTATGGTGTTCAACAGTGGGCTTTACATGAGGTTGCGACCCAGTTCTATCTATTGGAGGTTTCCTGTGCTTGAAACTATTACTGGCATGAGATTCTTTTTCCTCAGTTTTGCGACAATGGTCAGAACGATGCGACGAATCGAGTCCAAACTCATTCGGTGATCCCAGGGATGTTTGAATGGCAGACTCAGACGTTTTATTATTTTCTCTGCTTTTGTTACTCTTGCATCCTGTAACACAGTAGAATCCACCATCATCATCCTCCCGCAAGAAATTCTTCTGATTTTGTGAAAGAGAGCTTATTTTTGAAGGAGCTGAATGTCTTCTTTTGCTCTCCTCATGATGACTTCCTGTCGCAGTTTGACTGCCAGTAGAGAGCATTAACTGCTCCTCAAATGACTTTCTCCTCAGACTGAAAGCCTTTGGATTTTCCATGTCCAACGATAAAGATGTCTGTACTCCTACCACCGCTCTCGCATTATCGTCTTTCGATTTTTCAGTAAATGAGGGGTCCATTGTTCCAATCTGGGTTTGCACCGTATGAACAGCAGGCGCAGCAGGAAAATCACGAGCATTGATTTTACGGACTCCTTTTGATCTCTCTGATAATGGGATCCCTGTGTTTACTTTCCATTCATTTTCTTTGGTTCGTTCCGAATTTTCAATATTTGCCACACACTTCGTAGTCTGTGGCCTGGTAGCATGCTTTATTGCCGCTGTATTGTCAGCCGAATGAGGGCGAGGACTGCTTGAGTCAAAAGATTTTCTGTTGACATTTGCCACAATTTCATCAGCTTCGTCTTCAAATGATTTCCCAATATTTTTTACTTCATACTGAATTGAATCTGGTCGGTTTATTGAGTCCTCTGCTTTTATTGTATTTTGTGGAGAAGTATAAAAACCAATTGGTACTAATGCGTCGTGCTGAACAGTCTCCGTTTGTGTCACTTTGAATGGATTGGTTGAATGAAAATTACCCTCTGTATTCGTAAAATTATCATTTGTATGGTTTTCGAATTCTTCGGTAATATCAGTAATGCGCGGAACGTTATCATCAAAGTACTTTGGATGTTGTTGAAATGAATTGTAATCAGGCCCCGAGTCATATAATCCACAAGTTTGAATTTGGGTATCAGGATACGTGTACAAATCATGATTGAATGTATTTTGAAGAGGCTGCAAGGTGTACGAATGAGTTTCTATATTTTCAGGTACTTTGCTCTCGTATTTCCATTCATATTTCTTCTCATCATCTAGTTCGACAGACTCGCGTTTCCATTTTGTACAATTTGTCGTGTCGTCCATGCAGCGACCCGTGAGACTATATCGTTTTGTCGAGTCTTCTATAGGCTCAGAAAGTGACTCCCATCTAGCCGTCATGTTCTTCACGATATTTTTGACATGGAGGAAGGACTTTGAAAAGGCTGCTCCAACTGGTGGCGGTGTGTTAATCTTGAAGGGATTATATGAAACAAGGGGTTCAGCTTCTGTTTCACTGACTTGGTAACTTTCCGTAAATGAAATTTGCGCCGCCTTTTTATGTGGACAAGTAGTTGGACGAGCAAACCGTGGAAGGTTATCGTAGTTGTGAGTGGGAGAAACAAAATTTGGGACATCATTACTGTTAGGGGGAGTTTTAGCGATAATGCTTTTGGAATGGCATGGACATCGGCACTGACACGTGCTTCCAGTTACATTGGAAGTCCTTTTGTTTTCCATACGATTTAGGAATTAAGGAGTTTGCAGGTGCCTTTTAATAAAACAGTATTTTATGTAACATTAGGTTGTTCTTCTTGTAAGAATAAGACTTGGCTATTGTATTGCATCTATGAACAAGAAAAGATTTTGAAAATATTTTTTCTCACAAAATAGCTTTCACTTTCCTACGACAACAAACATGGGGCAACCTGAAACCGTCACGAATAATCCGTAACAGTAGGAGATTGTAATTCTAGAGTATCAAGTTGTCATTGTACCTCCATACACGTACGTAAATATTTTCAAATGGAAAGATTCCATTTCCTGAACTATCATCTACATACTTCGCATTAAAGATGAAATGACGTGGGGAATCGGAAGAAGGTGTCCGGGCAAACGCCGTACTCATATAACCCTTATGCATGTATATACAAGTATACCAATCACCAGAAACACGCTTATTGCACGCTCTATTAACTATCTTGTTAACTATATTCGTATCTGTTGTAGCGTCAATTCCAGACGTATCGGTAATGCAGTATACACATACAAAGATTATGGTATTTATTAGCTAAATCATTTTTTCAACGAACATATTTGCATATTACCTAGTTCGTTTCAACCAATTGTACGGTAGGGATTGATTTTCTCCCGGAAATTAGCTAAAACGAATAATCCAAGTAACCTCTGGGGGATTTGTCTAGAACGCAATTCAAATATTTAAGTTTCTCTCAAATTCGAACAACTGTTGAGAACAAGAACTATAGAGAAAATAATATTGAGTTACGTAACCAATTTGGCAGTTTTGCAAGAATCTTGAAAATCTTAAGAAAGCATTATAAAATTATGAAATGGTTTTGTCTAACAATAATGTTTGTTGCATAATATGTCATAATAATAAATGATCGTCTTTGTTCTATTCAAAATTCGAGAACATTGTCTTGCTTGCATCAGTACAAATTCATTATTTGCCAAATTCAAAGGAAAGTTGACTCTTTGGATAAATAAATATTGAAGAATAATTTACAATCAATGTAAATTATTTAAATATATAAAAGATGGCAAACTTTCGAGAATCATTTGCCAAGTTTATAATCTGGGCACAATTATGTGGTAAGCTATAGTCTTTGGAACGGCACACGCTAACTTATATTATTGCACATTGTATTGATTATTATATCGGATCGAAAATAACATTTCTCAATTTTTGTTAGGATTATGCCTAAATCCCAGTAATGCTCAAGAAGCTGAAGTTGATCCACTGGAGTCTACGGGATCACCTCCAGTTTTATCGGCGTTTGCTGTAAAAATGAGAGGTGTTTGTTCAAAGCGTAAGTTTATTCTCAAAAAATAAAACAAGCAATCAACTTCCATTATTCAAAAAGTGTATACTATGCATGTTTTAGACATATTTATTTTTAATGTGTAACGTACCTAGCAAAGTTCCTTGAACAGTATATTTCAAACTGCTCAAAGTCATCGACCAGTGTTCTGCCTCCAGACCAGACTTCGTATTCCTCAAAGTTTTCTGTGAGCGCCATTATAAAAGTCAGAAAGCAAAATGACTTAATCATGGCAGAGTTAATAAATCGAGCCATCTACAACAACAAAGTGCCCACCCACCAACCCCAATTTGGATTTGACTTACTCAGCACTGCTCTTGCCATCTATGCAAAGGTGTGCCCTGTTGTTCCCCCATCCTTTCTCCAAACAGTGTACCACCTTTTCTCCTATATACACTGGAAGACAGCTCACAATAGGAAAGCATATTTGCCAAAACGAGAACAAAAATGGATCTCTAAGCTGATTAACAACTGTACGTTGAATATGAAGGTAGCACCTCTCTTAACTGACGTCTGTAAAGAAACGGTATGATTCTTTTAAATTTTTAGTTATAGCTTTGAATTCGAAAGCTTTTAGGCATTCTGTATAAATTTTAACTTTGCTTTATGAAGGTGATGACAGTAAGAAATTGTACCTCATTTATATGCACAAAAGCTGAAAATGAATTTCGTCTAATGAGGACTGACCCCATTGCTGACACCATTTTTAAAACAATGGAAATGGTCCAAGCGATATGCTTTCCGTATTTTAGCGAAAGCTACCGTATGTTCCATTTCTTTAACTTGGCAATAATGGACACTTTTACGGATGACATCAAAATACGTTGGTAAGACCATTGTCAATTGTGAAGATTCACTAATAAATTATTTATCTGCCTAACTAAACATTGACGACTTTTATATTTAGATTTTGATTAATTGCTGATATCAGCTAAGAAATGTGTATGTGTAACGGATGCAAATCAAGTTTACTTTTAGTAACGTTCTATTAATTTTTCAATTAATTTTAGGGTAACTCAGCTTGAAGATTTCAGCTTTTGGAAGAGGCTTTTAGGACCCAACTTTGAAACTCATTTGATTAATCTGGAGAGATGCAACGAAGGTATTATCTCTGACGTAAAGTTTCATTATAGAATCCCAAGAAATTCTTTACCGGCGCGAATTAGACTTGCTGGAGCAATAAGAAAGTTATAAAAGCGATTCTACTTTGGTAATAAAAGTGGAGTTCAAACGTATGCGTGTATGATGTGCAAACTACAACAAACAAAGGAAAAATTTTGCAAATAAGATTTAAATTACTATAATATTGAAGTTTTTTACATGCTGTGAGCTTAATTCATATAGACAGAAGATAAGTATACGCTTAATCTTGCTGTTATAAATCTCTGTTATATGTATACGTGTATAAAATTGTATTTGCAATCCTTCAAAAATAAAAACAAGCATAAAAAATTTACGAAAATCTGCTGGATAATAAAGAGCATATTAAAGTAGATCTCACAGAAGCATCTACTTTTCGATATGTCCAATAGAATTTGAAAGCTGAAAGTGTTATGCTTTATGTGACACATTGCCATTTTTGAAGATAGAAGGCAGCGAATAGTCTATATTATTAAGTGGATGAAAATAATATGCTTTGTATGCATTGCTCATTTTCATACACCACAGTGCGATTCTTATTTTTGGTCAGAGTTATGTAGCCGGCATTTCTCGCAGTGAAGTCCAAAGTTTTTTGAGACAGTTTGCTTGATTCACTATATTTGTTATTCTCCCACTACATACTAAGCGAGGAAATAGAGAATACGCAGCACATGGAAATAGATAAAATAAAAAAACTTTATTGCCTTGTCATTGCATTCTCTATTCTCTGTCTATATATGCCTTTCTGTTTTCGGTCCACTGAACCGTTTTTCTTGTCTATAAAAACTATAGTGGTAGTCGGATTTCTTCTGTTACCCAATGTATTTTAATACCTACACAAAGTAAATTTTGGAAGGAAACTGTAAGCATACATGCATCGCAATGCAGATGGTTCAATGATAGAACTTCAAAAACTCCCATATCAGGAGAAAAGTTCAAGTCCTATGCAAGAAATTCAATGAAGTACGAACAAGGAAAGATGTATCGAGTTTCTAATCGAAAGTCAGCATTTGCTAGTCTAACAATATCATATCAACTTTGTATGTCACAACATATCTAAATAATATTACCAATGATATATCAGAACTATTGATTGTGCTTGACTCAATTTATGGACATTTATCTGCAAGACCAGAAAAATACGTTATGCTAGTCGTTGGTCATCAGAATTCAGAGGTTACTGGATTTTCAACTTTTTAAAGCTTTCGAGTGAAATTTCTTAGTAATAGTCCGGGGATAGTTGATGCCGCTTCAGTATGATCATTGTACACAAAAGAAAGCTTCAAGTACATAGTCAGAACATAGTTTTGATCTATTATCTAATGGCAAAAGTAAATCAACATAAGCTATTGGCTTCATACATCTCTGCATATTGCAGCTTTCTTAGGTTATGGAATAGAAAGATAGAAAATGAAGAATGGGATGAAATGAGTTGAGTATTCAGTGAGCCATAAAGCTTTTCTCAGAATATGATTATTATGTTGTGTATGAAATGCAAAGGAAATGTACGGATATTTACAATTATGGCTTTCCATTTGTTGTACTAGATGGATAAATAGGAATCCGCATCTTTCACTTTGTCTTGCATTTCTCAAGAGTAATATATATTATTGTTCAAAATGCATAAACATAAAAGTTTTGAAATTGTTCTCGTGATAGTAGTCCGTGTTACAAGAGAAGTAGGAACGTTTCGTAAAGTTTAGTCTATATGAAACCAAATAACAGATAAGTTGTTTACACATTTACTATTTACCACACTTCAACATATATGCGACATACATTTAATGGCTTACTTGTGTATGCATTTAAGGTTTCGGAATGTATCTCATCGTGAAAGCCAGTTTTTTCTTTGAAATAAATGAGTGCCTTGTTGTTCAAAGATGCGATTTAATAATTTGAAAAAAGAAAACGTGAGAGGAGCAAAAGCCGAGAAGTATTAGAAGCAGCAGCAGTTCTTTTGAGTTTTTATTGTTCAACGAGAGAAATGAGTACTCCCAAAATGCAAAAAGAATGCTAACTCTCGCTTTGTTTGAAGATACAAAAGATGAGATGGTTCGGGTACAGGGGCAGTCAGTATAGTATTTTAGCAGTCAGCTAACGACCCAAAAAATGATTTGATGGTAAAATGGTGTAGAGGAATACTAAAACGAAAGTGGGAAAAAATAGGTTCCAAAGTCAGTACATAGTACATGTTTATAACCATAACAAGTACCGGACATGTTTTGTTCTTATTCTTTTTTATTCATTTATTAAAGACTTCAAAACGTATGTATACATGTCTAGAGTTATGTTACAAAGAATTCTCATTATTAACATGGTAAACTCATTATTTTTGTGTGTAACCCATCACGTTCCCTCCTACACTCTTTGTTACTTTCACTGGCGTAGAAAGATCAGTAGTATTTCAAAATATTCTAGTATTAATGATATTATGACTTGGGACTAAGACATAGCATAAGGCACTTTTATAAATGTTTTATTAGGCATTGGGAAAACAACAAAGAACTACGCGTGCGCACTTGGTACCCTTCAAAGGCTTATTAAACCTACAGAATATCGTGATATTATATGTGCATAGGCATGTTAGAATCATCAAAGAAAATTGAAAATTTTATAGCACATTTTAAATAAATATTATAACAACAAAGCCACATAATATTCCCATTCATACTTATGCTTCATTCTTGAATTTATGAGTGTGAAGTATGTAAAGTTGCATTGGGAAATCTATGATTCAATCACCAATACACACTTTTTAGTCGTATACTTATCACATTATAAACAAGACTTGAGGAAAAAATTCACACCATGTTATTTATCATGTTGGAATTGTAAAGCAATCACATCATTAATTACACACACATACTAGAATACCATTGTAATATTCGATGCTTTTACGTGATTCTCTAGCCTGTTGATTTTTGGTTCTGAAAATCCGTTTTACGTATGAACAATTTAATAGTGTTTTCGCAAGTTTGATTCTGACAAGATACTGCTGGGATTGGGGTTTTGGGCGTTTTATGTTTGCCTGTTATCTACTTTTACAAACATGGTAAAGTTACACACACATAAGTAATAAGACCATGTTTGATGAAAATCATAATCATATATGTAGATAGACTCGTGCACGCAATGCAGAGAGGAACTTTGTCAGCCAAGTAAACTTGTGGGGATTCATAATTTATGGTAGTGAGTGGTGAGGTTGCATAAATAGGTAGTGTTGGAGAAAGCAGAAATGAAAATTTTCGTTAAAGCAATGTACACACGAAATGGAAGGAGTGTGAGATTTTGAGCCTGAAGGGAAATCCTGTTGATAGAAGAAAGACAACGGAAAGAAGACACACAAGGAAAGATGATGAGCTTGAAACGATACGAACACGAAGAATAGCATGGTTTTGCTTGAACACTATCTTTCGAGTCGCCCGCTCTCTCGTTGGTTTAACCTTTTTACTACTCAACACTTTACTTTTACCCAAAGAGCAATGTAATTGAGCATAGTCGTCGCCGCGTGTGTCGCTTGTTCAGTAGGGAATGAGCATGTGGAAGTTAAGATGAAATAGCAGAGTCAGGATGACAATGACAAAAAGGTTTCCCATTCAAAAGAAGAGAGCAAACCACGATTTGACTTTGAATACACTAGATGAGTACTACGCTGTAGATAAATTAGTAGGTATATAATACTATGTTTGAACATGCCTGTGTATTTTGTGTGACATTTCAGGTTAGTAAAAAAGTGTACATAGAGAAATGACAAAACCCTTTCTGTTGTATTCTTTATCACTCTCTGGATTTCCCTTCTAAAATTGTTCATAATTTTCAGAGTTCTGACTCTCTACCAGAAGTTGTTAGAAGGCGTGTAGAGGGACTCGAAAACATATTTCTTCCAGTGGCAAGTCTATCAAACAAAGAATCTTGATTCTTCGTTCATTTTAAGAAAGCTCGGTTGAGTGCTCTTGTATAATGCATAGCTTCTTTTAACCATTTTATTTGAGTTAATGATATTACCTCTTCCTTTCTGATGTGTAGCGTTATAAATTGTGACGATATTTATTTTACAGAATTCGACATGCTCGTGGATGATTTGAAGAAAGTAAATGGTTCGAAATATATGTACGTGTAGTGTTTTTCTTTTCCCTTTTTCTTTAAATAAAATATTGTGCTTCCGATGTTTGCATTTCAGAGAACAAATTTTATGAAAGGAATGCACAGTATAAAAAATAATTTCATGCAGAATGTTTTCTTAATCGTATTCTTACCTCTGTCCATAGATAATAGTTATAATACGTAAGATCATAGATATATTTGGTCTCGTTTTACGATAATGACTTGAAAAAGTAGGTATTTATTTCAATACAATCTCTTCACAATCAATGGGGAATGAATTCCTCGTGGGTTTTCTAATGTGAAAGTTCTTCCATAGATGAAACTTTTCAGAGTAAAAAACTAGAAACAATCGCGGTTTTGGACCTTTCCTTGAAGTACCGTAGCCTCGATGAAAGAGTTTCTTAACCATTGTAAAAATTAAAATAAGTATAAAATAATATTTATCCAGAATTCTCAAACAAAAGACATGAAGTTTAGCTTAACTCTTCAAATAAAATGTGGATTTTCAAAGGTTATTAAGTTTTCGACTATTGTTCAAATTAAAAGTAGATCAACAGTACACGCCTCATAGTTTTCAATGTTTTGAACACAGTAGAATCTTGATGTGTTAAGACTCTTCACATAATATAATTATAGAAAAAACAGTTTGCCCCGGTGTATGACTATACGGAGAGACTATTTTAGTACTAATTGCACATTTCGCTGATATAAAAGACAGATTGAATTGTGAAATGAGAAAATAAATTTGATTGTGAACGCCGGAGAGACTAAAATGACTTTCTCCTTCAGAACTTACCCTCAAAATACCTTCATCTAAAAAGAACAGCTAAACATGGCAGAGCTTGCTTGCGCATGAAGTGGTGAACTTTCCTTAGCTGTAGTTGTAACTTTAGTGGTAGAAAATTCTGTTTAATATTTCAAACAATTTGCTAGTACAGCTTAACGTGAGACTGTTATTGCGGTTTACACTTCATTATAGTTACTTGAGGCGTCTCTCCGACCTTCACTGACCAAGCAAGAAATAATACAATCTATTTGTTTCATAGCAAGTCTCAAATATTGAAGATTTCATTCAAACTTATAAGCTAACACTCAAAATATAGCACTGGTCTAACGCAATATCAATCAATCTATAGATAAAATATTAGCTATTACTAATAAATGATAAATGTAAAGTTAAAACTGCACTTAGATAGAACTTAACTTTGCAGTAGTTGTCGTAGGCCCAGATATTCTCGTGAATCAATATGGTGCGGTGTGAGTTCACAGAACGTTCAAATGTTCATGCAAGTTTTCCAGCCTTTACTTTCCAAATGGATTTTTGATACGAAAAATAATAATATGTTCGTCGGTGTCTTCTGTCGTTTTCATTTTAATTCTTTCTTGTTTTCATGAAACACATGTGTAGCCCACCTTAGATTGTCCGTTTCTTATTGCATTACATTGGGATACACGTTGTCATCACTTTCTCCTTCCTACGTTTTCCTTTTTTTGCCGGTGGACATACATATACACTTCGACAAGTTAGTTTCTTTCTTGCTCTGCTTGGCTTACATGAAAATATAGGAGGGTTTTCACAGCTGAACTCACTGCCCACTGGTGTCCATTTAGTTTTCATAGGGAGAAAAGAAAACAGCAAAAGATTGATCGAATCTTATGGTAGGAAACTGAAATGGCGTATCAAGTTTGTGCGTTTATAGAGCCCTGAAAAGTCGTAAAGGTGAAGAATGAGGACGGTTGTTATTTGACAAAGTTACACTTGTCCTAAATTGATCTTATCACAGTCTTTTCAATGCTTTTAAGATCCTTATCCTTCGTTCTATGAAAATTGGAAATGGAAAATAAAGCGTCAGGGTGTTGATGAAACCATTAGTTTTCCCCAGAGTTTTTCTAGACAACATCTCTCGACTATGGTTCATAATGTACTTTTCCGCAATTTCTCTTGGACAATGCATTTCCTTGCTTCCAAATACTAGAGGATTTGTAGCGTTCATTGCGTTCCATACATAGCCCTAAAACTTTGAAAACAATTTTGTTCTCAACTTTGCAGTTACTCTGTGAGTAGAGCATGCTATAGTTTTTATTCGGATGGTACGAATATATGGAATACAGGAAACTGATTCTGTATTCATTGCTATTATAAAGGCTTGAGCCATACTAACGAGAAAATTTCAAGAAAAAGATTTATCAAAGGTCAGCAGTGATGGTTTCGGTATCAGTATAACCATAATTGTCTGCACTCTATGAGTGCAATCGCATTTAACTTTTTACGACAAAACACATAAAAATAGAGCAAAGGAAAGTGCTGAAAGTGGTGTGGTCTATTGAGCAAGATTTTTCCAAATCGTTAGAAAACTCTTCTTACAAATTTTATTATTCTTGTTCAAAACTAAAACTAATTTAAAATTCTATGGTTGACTGATGTGGACGGAACAATTTAAATTGGAAATGGAGGTCGAGAATAAGGAAATTTGTAGATTTCCCATTTCAAGGTGATTCGATTCTATCTCATTTGAATCATCATTTTGTTTCTTCTGCTAGTATCCTTCAACATCGGGAAAAAGCTCACATCAGCAGTCCAAGTCTGATGTAAGAAGATTAAATGGGTCATTAAGTTCACCGAAAGCTTTAAAAATGTGTGAAAGTGCAACTTTTGCACTTTTTTTGAAGAAATCTGGAAAACAAACCAAACATCTAGTTCCACCCAAAGCTATGCTGAAGTTACGTTTCAAAACTAACAGCTACACACTATTCCTGTTCGTTGTAGCATTAGTGATAATGGATAATGATGATGACTGTAAAATGTTGATGGTTAGATGCCACGTTAATGACAAGAAAAATTTGCTTTTGCGGAATAATTAAGTTGCTACATAAATATCCTAAAACTCTGGACTAAAATTGCTGTAATAATCAAATATGTGTTTGAGCATAAACTATGCTACAATCAACAAACTTTCCTAAATAAAATATACCCGATTAGGAATAAGGCCGCATCTATAATTAATGCGAATTGCCGTTGAGAAATAAAGTCAAGAACCTTTATCAGTCTGAGTTATCAGAGTACACGAGGTATAGGAATCTTCATTTCTCAAGAAAGTCAAGAAAGCAAAATTCCATGATATATACAAACATTAATATTATTAATCATTTCTCAATTTTCAATTGATACAAATGATTTTCGTTCCAGGTGACTCGAGCAGTCAAGCAAACGAAGGACGCTTTGTTTTCTTGAGGCATTCTATTTCAATCTTATCATTATCTTTATACATATGCAGTGGATCGAATCTCGTACTCGCTAATGGTGATAACTGAAGACAAAAGGAAAGTTTAGTTAAGCTGCACGTGTCTCTTCTCTGACATCTGTGGTGAGCAACTTTTTCCAGATCAAAATTTCTGAGATGGTAATATAATTTCTACCCATCGTAGTAACGCACACCGCAATGTATAACTATCGTTGAAACATTAATTCTTAGTTGGCTCCTTTCTCCTTGAACTCTTCCACTTTCGCGGTAAGCTACTTTGGCAGTATTCATGTAAGCTTCCTTACCTATTTCAAGAAAATAAGGTTTACATTATATGCCTCCATTCGTTCACCGTATTCTTCCATTACATTATAAATATAAGTTCCTGAGTACATTGTGAATTGTATCATATGAATCGAGCTATTTGATACGTGAATTCATTTGATTTCCTTTTGGTAAAAGACAATTTCCTTCTCTGTTTTACAAGTGAACATAATAAAACTGGTACACCATACATATAGGTTCGTTCACCGAAGCAACTGTCATTCTGATAAACTTACGAGCAGCCTCCTCAAGTCGTGATAGTAGAAACTCATTCAAAATGTACAAACAATACAAAATGTAATAATCTGTACATCATTGTCAAAAATCATTATTGACTGTTGACCAGGGTCTACATATCGAAATGGAATCACTACCTGCAAATAAAACACGTCTAGGCATGCCTGTCGAATACAAAAGGAATTGACACTAAAATGTTATCTTACAACCACGTCAATCATTACACGTCACAATTCGTCTAGAAAGGTTTAGAGAATTCAGAAAAAATGCAAAGTGAAATGACAGCCGTCAACGTCTGCACTTTGCGCTATCAGCGAAAGATAGCAAAACACTTTTAAAGCTATTCCAATGCAAAGATTGCTTTCATAGGCAGGCTCAGAGAAATGATTATAGATGTAAACGCAAAATGTACATAGGTAAGAGTGCTGGTAGCATGACTGAATCGGTATGAATTTTTACTTCAGTTTATTTCCACATTTATCCGTCACCAACATCTCAGCGTCTCTGTCTTCTGCAAAAATACTTTTGAAGATTTTACCACTTTCCTCCAGGTTGTTCCCTTTTAGGCTTATTCTCTCACTTTTCCCTTTCCATCGGAGCTGAACATCAGAGATGAGTAAACAAACGGGACACCGCGGCAGAGTGAAGTGTTTTTCGTTTATGCATGTAACTTTATTTCTTCCTTCTTTACTACCATACATTAGCTATACCACTTGCATAAGCTGTATATTTATATGCACGCGTATCTTTTTACACTGAAAAAAATCATAGGTACACACATTATTCTTTCTAACCCACTCCTTACCAAAGCATATTTTTGAATACTTATCTTTTCACTGCACCAGTTTTATTCCAATTCCTCCACAACAGGCTAAAAAAGACGAAGGAAATATGATATTATGATTGTTCTGGTATAGTAGCAACAGTGCTTTCCATTTCATAGGACCAGTCGTCAATTGGTCTCGGTGTGAAGAAGATATTATTCTGCAGAATCGGCAAAGATTATGCTACTCGTGTCGTAAAAAGGCTCTTTTCTTCGTTCCTGCATTTTCATTTTCGTTTATATTTCCCAACTAACATTCATTTACGAACACTAAAAACACGAGCACTTATTCTGAGCGCCTGTGAGAGAGAAAACTTTGAAAGAAAAGAAGCTAAAGTTCAACTTGGCCTTCCACAAGAACCCTTCTGAAGAGAAAGCTATATATGCAGGCTTTCTCCTACACAAAACTCTGCTCGGTAGCACTGTGCTCATGTTTAGAACTCGATCCGCTTGTGTTTTCTCTCCTGTTCTAACGCAGAGGAACGATGTGGTACAAAAAGAAATCAGCAAAACCAGTCACCCGCCAGTTCGGATTAGGAACGCCGTTGAAACACTTGCTCGTAGCAGTTGCGCTGAAAAGTGAAGTTTACTTGATCTGCTGGAAGAAAACAAGTGAGCAGAATTTATAGGTGTGAAAACTTTACCGGCAAGTTGAATATCCCTTTTTTACTCATTGAAAACTTTATATATCCTCAATGCACGTATAATATACAAAATGCTCCTTGTTCCTTCAACAACTAAACAACTGATTCCGAATGACACAACTTGAATTTATGAAACAAGAAAGTAGTCGTGACATTTTGGCTGGAAGTACTTTCACATATTTTTTCATCGAGTGTCCATGTCAAGCGCATCCTACTCGAAAATAGTGTTTTAATGCAAAGGTATACCCAAAGTTTCTTGTGTTCAGTGGACTGCCAGAGGAAAATTTTGAAAACTTGATCAAAAAAATTCTCCATTCCGAGATCCAGATAACACGATTGAAAGTTAACGGAAGGAAGTTATGTAAGTGTATTTAGGAAGTTGTTATTGTTTCTTGTTTATGACCACGAACATCCTATGACATCGTCGTGTCTTTAACAAAGGAACGGGCCATTCTTGTCCCAAACTTACAGTCATATTCTCCTCTTCGTATTCTACTTAAGTAAGCCAATAAAACGCATAATGTATTGCCACTATAAGAAAAGAAAATGAGCTGGCAAGTTGTTGAGAGCGCCACATAAAGTAAGAATGCTGGAAACACTCTACTTGTGTTGTTTGAACACTTTTCCAACAACGGCATGTATATAGCTTGTTGTAGCAGTGCATCTACATTGTATTTGTGTGTGTAGCTCGAAAAAGATGCATCGTTGTGATAGCAGAAAAACAAGAAAGACCAAGAATCAGCCAATTTAGCGGCACCATAAGTACTTGAAATTGTTTCTTTCCCAGTGTGTAGTTCCACAGTACCCATTTTCGAACTCTGATTGTGTGTCGTTGCTGTGTCATTCATGCTTTTATGTATATCACGTACACTCTCTGACTTTTAATGTTACACGTGGAAGAAGAGTAGCAAAATAGACTCCCAAAGTACTACCTCCAAAAGTGTGCATGGGAAAAATGGAGGAGTACCGTTTCGGAAGAGCAGTTTACGCTGTGTAATTGGCAAAGTTTTTGTGATAAACGTGCAATATAGAGAGAACCCAATGGATCATCCGGCTTGATAAAGCCGACTTTCACATGGGCTTTTCATTCCTTCCGGTGATTCTCTCTAGTTCTCTCCTCTACACACACAGTTATCGGCCCATTTCTATTATTATTACCCTTAGCTATTGTGTACCCCATGTGGAGTAATACTTCAGCTCTATTACATGAAATGATCGTCATCAACAAAACAAACATTCGAAATTGTGCCAGTTTGGAAACCAAAACTGCAACCTCCTGCATTCAGGAAGAAGCATCCAAAAAGTGTCCGTATCCAACTCATCTTCATTCATGCTTGCTGAATGGCTTGAATCCTATAACGGTTGTTGTAGTCGCTGGAAATACAAACTAGCAAACAGCTTCATAGCCATCCTTATCAAGTACCAGAATCAGCGTTTCTTTTTTATGGTATAATAATTACACGCCATATATTTTCAGATTCTATTTCCTCCTACTTGTGTTTTTGTGTTACAGATTGGTTTCCTCGAGCGAAAAAAATACATGCAAAAAGTAAAGATCAAAACTGAATGTATCAAATATACATGGTTCGTTAAGTTATGAAATTATGGGCATTGTTGGTTCTCTCCGGGAGAATTGTACGATCAGGTGATTCCATTTATATGAAAAATTGAACGGAGAAACGACAATTTAAAAGCATAAAGTTTTCTTCTTTATGAGTGTCTGTGAGAAAGAAATAGGGAAGAAGCCAGAAGCATGATAAGAATTATTATGGACTGACTATTACGACATCCATTACGTTGTTCAATTTTTGTCCATTAGAAAAAGTAGTAATATCTTTCCATAAACTGTGGTGCAGACGACAGGACAGAGAGAATAGAAAAAAGGAGGCTCTCTGGTCTAGAGAGAGCATAGAACTGACAAGAAAAAAAAGTCACCGAAAAATAGTCTCTGAATATGGTATGGTTGGGCAGTAAAACTAACAACTAGAAAAGAAGAACTAGAAGAAAGATACGGTCTCGTCGACCTCGTGAATGTCGAACACTCGTAAATATGGAAGAAAAAAGAATCCGGTTCACTTCCATTTTTTATTATTCCTCCGTATTTTAAAGCTGACTGACAATATCTTCCCAATGCCTTCATCGTTCTAAATAAGACATACATAATAATACACTTTTAGTTCAATGCTATCTATACGCACATATTTTCACTTGCTCTTCTACCCCGCGAGAAAGTACACTTGATAATGGAGGAAAGAGATGTGAGAAAGACTATGGTATCGTGAGCATTAATTTTAGCATTTTTTATATGTGAGTATTGTCACAACCAGGTGTAGTAGTACATTTTTTCGTATATATAAATACCAATAGGGAAAGCATATCTCGAAAATGCTGCGTATGCAGTGCCGTGTGTACTGATACTCTTTTTGTAACCTGCATAGTGTTCATTCGTACCGGAGACCTGGTCAGACCCCCTGGTGGCACAATGGTTGCACGGGGAAAATTTATTATGCTTATGGAGTTTTACACTGTACTCAACGTAATAGTTGGAGTAACTTGTGTGTTACGTATTTATGTTACTACATATACATAAATATACATAAATAGATTGTGAGAAGAAAATTATGTCCTCTTAAAGAATGCATTTCCTTTTAAACTTAATGCTGCTGTTGCTCTTAAGAAAAGACAAGCCTATACAGCATGCAAAATCTGAACTGAAACGATAGGGAAATTATGGTGTTGAAGAAACCGTGATAGTAGAAATTCGGTTGTCGTTGTTCAAAGGGAGTAGGCATTTTATCTTGGTGTCAGAGGATGGCACATTGTACTTCTTGTGATAATGTTTAGTAAACAGTACATGGGTTTTACACACATCGTCATCATGAGTTTTACCGGGTTGGACAAGAGAAAGTTGTTGTTCTTCGTTGGTTTTACTGTCGTTAGTTTACAGTTTCTGCCGGAATATTTAAAAACCTACATTATGTGATTTTCTGTGCTGCATAAGGTCGCTACACAGAATAAGAAAAGGCAAGTTTATAAGCCAGTACTAAGTCCTTTTCCTTGAGACACAAGATCTTGCTGCTGGATCAGTGAAAGACAGTACACAACAGCAGCATAGCGAGGGAATGGCAAGTGAAAGTTGCCGATGCCATTAAATTTAGAAGCCACTTTGAGAAGAAGAAAAGTTAAAGAAGAAAAGAAGAAGAATATTTGAGGGAGACGTTATCGTGTCTTTCTATTTATGCCTGAGAGTTTTGTCTCACATACATATTCTCGATACCCACTCCACTATTATCACTCCTACTTACCGGAATATTTTTCATATTGTTAGTGTCAGTGGGACTATACCTAGCTTTGACTCTTTTTTGGAGAATAAAGCAGGGTTACACACAACTTCATACTTCTTTAAACCTATTATCCTTAGACTCATAATATTAATACACCTATGACAGGGTGAAAGTATGAGAACGTAGTAATCGCTCAGGGTTCACAGTTTAGTGATTTCACTGCCCAAATACGTCATGACGTAGATTCTTTTACTTCAAATTATGAATGCCACACTTGATATGGGATTTGTATCAGAGTCCCAAAAATATTATAAAAACGTACCTACATAGTCAAATATCCAACTTTGGCCAAGTTGCAATGAGCTGAAATGACAAGTCCCACCAGTGGCATAATACATTGTGACACTTTAGGATATAGTATGAGGGGATGGACAAAAAATGTGACCGAGAAGCAAGAGAGAAATTCTCTTCTCAAATGAAATGAGATATGTAGGTACACAAAAGCATAATATTACAAAGATCTGTTCATGCGTTGCGCACACGTGTGTGTACGACCAAGGAAATTTTATAACGCATGTATATGCATAGATTATAGGTATACACCTGTCTGTCTACATAATATATGCGTGCTCACTCATGATATTATCATGTTTTCCGTGCATGAGCTTATAAAATATGTAAGTAGGATGGATCAAGTTCCCAGAAAGTTATATTTGAGCAAAGTTTTATTATGGCAGAGTAAAAGCTGAACTGGATTGTAAGCGCAAATATAGCAAGGTTATATGTACCAATTTCCATGCAAAATGGAACCATTTTTTTGCTAATGTTGACTTTATTGTTGTCTACTCTTCGAGCGCGACACACACATCCGACATGACTTTTAAGTCTTCTTAAAAAGTCTCTATCTCCAAGAGTCAAAGTAAGCATTTCACGAAGGAGTAATAATAGTAAAATCATGATAGGCACAATTTTGAGGATGCATACCCAAAGAATAATATGCACTTGGTATACATCAAGTGACAGTCGGTTGCAGAGTGTAGGGGTAAGGGTGTTTGTACACGCATAGCAGAGTATGAACATCTTCGTAAAAAAAAGTGAGATGACATGCCAGGCAAAATCGCAATAAGATGCTGCTGACTCTTAGTACTCACTCACCCTCGGCTTGACTGGGTGAAGGCGTACCTTTTAACATGATGTCTGCAACCTTTCTCCCTCGTCACGCTCTTCCTTTCGAGGATTTTTTCCGACGTATACTATCATGAATATATGCAAAGGGTATCATGGGAAAAGCTCGACTTAAAAGATATGATGGTGTATGGCGCGGGATTCTGTATGCCGCACTTGCAAGGCAAGAGAATGGAATATAAAACAGATCAGTGAAACGTTATCCCTGCAGTCTACATAGATAGCCACATTGGGCCGGAGAAGGAAACGCCATTTAAATGGATGCATATCAGAGGGAAAAGGGAAAGGTACATGTTCCGGTTCGATGTTGGTCTATAGCTCGTAGTATGTACACTACTACAAACAAGGCCACAGTTTACTCACTTTCTCTCTTTCCAAAATTGCTCTTTTTCGACTTACTCCAACCAACATCCATTCATAAAGAGATTTAGCTTGGGAAAAGCAAACAGATTGTCTTGCAATCGCAAATGAAATACTGACTTAATTTTAAAACGCTTCTAGCAGAAAACTAGCTTTTATCGTATGCATTGTATTTTGCCGTACTTCTCTCTTCCAATCTCTTGAAAGTAGAAACCGTTGATTTCATATGCGAGCAGAAATCCCTCAAGAATCTTTTCAGCCGTAGCGTTGTGGATGATATGGCATGTTTGATGGTGGCACACAAGTGAGCGTTTATAAATTTCATGAATTAAGGCAGATTAAATATGCATGAGCGTTGAGTAGGCAATTTAATATCGTTTGTTGAAGTAAATGGTATTAAAGGAGAAGAGAGAAACATTGCTGTTTGTTGTTATTACAATGATATTTAAGAGCCAAATGGACGGAGAAATGAACCACCAACTATCACTTTGCGATTATGAACAGTCAATATATTACTTACGTCTCTCTGATGATGGGGTTGGTGGTGTCTGGTGTGTGTGCGAGTAGTGAGCTTCATAGTCTCTCAGTTGTCACGCTCAAGAACGCTGAGCATGAAAACTGGAAGTTTTTCCACAGAGAAATATGAGGATAGGAAGGAAGGAAAGCATAAAATAGCCTGTTATGAGCAGCTTCTTGCTTTCTCTGTCTATTTCGTTAGCACGCGGTAATACAGACATATAGGGGTGGCGTAGCCAGGAATCCTCTTCGCTCTGCATGACTAGTGGAACACTGTAGAAGTAATATCTGACCAAGCGAAAATCGTAGAAATCCAAACGGAAATCTTTTTTTACTTCTTTTTCTTCTTCCTCTCGTATAGGTTGCTTACTGTACAGCATGCTGTTTGCTGCGTTTTTTTTTCGGGTTTCGTGTCTTTTTCCGTAAATCTCCCATTAGAATGGGTTGAAAGCTGAAGCTAGAAAGAGGAGTAGCTCCAACATCAATAGAATATTGCTGTGGGACATGTAAAGGTTGATGTATTCTGCATTGTTGTTGTACTGCTACAAAGTTTCCTTCTAGTAAGAGGGACATGTTATGAGCCCAACTTATTTAGCTTTGAATACTGAATTTACAGAATTGCAAAGATGATTTTTTGTAGGGTTTACAGATAGCTGTATAATTTTAGTGTATTTGGTAAAAGTGTGTAGTATGTTATCTACTGTTTTGTTCAAAATTCCGGAACAGCGACAAGAGAATACGTAATGCCATGCTAAGTGCACAATTTGATGCACAGTTCAGGAAGAATACGAAAGCACGACGATAAAAATGGGTACATTATAAATATATGCATAAAGAGGAAACAGCAACAAGAAAAGTCTGCTAGAGTAACATGATTTGGGAACCGGCTGTTTTTCCTTGACATTTAGTACAGCCCCTTATGTCAGAGAAATATCACTCCCTTCCTCCTTTCTCTACACGAATGTTGCCATCTTCAGTGGTGAGTGTGATACACACAATTGCATTTTGCTAATGCAACCTCTCAGTATGTATTTTTTATAAGTTAAAGACACTACTTTGTTACCCCCCATGAAAAAATTCCATAACCAGTAAGCCATAAGCCAGTAAGGATACACAACTCAATGGTCATATTGTCTCCAGAAAAACAACATAACAAGCGCAATAAGCATATCATATCTTTTACCGTGTTCAATCTCAAGAGGAGTCACTTATTGCACGATTCTACGAGCAGTTTTATCGCTTATGAAAACGGCCCTCTTACTTTCACCAAACACAATTGTGTTGTAGTTGAGTCGTTGTGTGTGTGTGTGGAGTAGAACAAGGAGTAAAAAATGCCGTTTAGAGGAGTAGTTGCAGTGTACAGTCATCTGTTTTGATTGCTTGGACAGGAGATAGTAAAGAAATGTCTTGTTGGCCAAAGTATTCTGTCCCCGAAAAATTGCAACGTCTAGTAGGCACTGTTTCTCATCTTGCTAGAATCCTCAGAGAGCACGAAGCAAAATCTAACCCCACGAAACTCGACACTGGATGTAATTTTCCAAGACTCGTATTCCTGCTTTGTACAAAAATATATCGAGATTTTGTAGTTTGTTTATGGGGACCTTTGAGCTGGCCCTGTAGTACGTATACAGATGTATAGTATGTATGTATAGTACATACGATGAAACATGTAGGGACTCCTTGTGGAAACAGATCCCCGTGACATCCTTCTGACACTTTTATTTGTGATCATCAAGAAGTGAAATAAAAGGAAGCGGAGTAGGTGTGGTACTTTTTAGCATAGCAGACATGGAGATAAATTGACGTGCTGAGAAGAAGAAATAAAAATAAGTAAAGCGCACGCTTTTTCTCTTTGCGTCCAACCTACTTAATCCTCGTTTCTCTTTCTATACTTCATACAGGTCGCTGTTGCAACATTGAGTTCTTAACATCGTGATCTTCACTGGAATCTTTGAATATTCGTGGAAAGAAGACGGCTAGTATAATAGGAGGTAAAAGAATTTATGACCAACATGCATCACTTTCTCTGCCAACAACAGCACCACCGCTTTTGCAACCACCACCCCTGCCATCGCCAACAACATCTTCATTGCAATAATAGTCATCAACAGCAAGATCATGATCTTCATTACTGTCACCCATCCCCAACATGTACTTCTCACGACTATACTGTTAACGTTAGTACTCCACAACCAATGGTAATTTGAAACACCTCTCAAAAGATAGAGATAATATATAGTATAATGTATAGTGAAAGTAAAAAATGAGATTTCCATTCGCTCCGTTGTGCATGGGAAAAGGAAAGTTTCGGGAACTTTGTGTGGAAGTAGATGGCAACGAGTGTTAAAGACAGGAGATTTTGATATTACTTTGATCGTCTCGTCTTATCTTCGGGATCATCATCATCAGAGGCATGATCAGCTCCGGCATTATCATTCTTTTTCAGATTATGATTAGAGGGGCGGAAACAGCAAAAAGACTTTGCTCAACTACTATAGTCCCACATTCCATATTGCTTTCAACAAGCAGTTCATTCTTAGATAAAAATTCATTACACGAAAAACTGTTTGAAGCAAGTTTAGTGCTGTTGCACGCTGCCCACGCCGCCACCGCCCCATGAATAAAAAGTACCAAAGTCGGTGTTCGTTCACCCTTGTCACCAGGTACGAGCAATGGGAAATACAGTGGAAATGTACATTATACCAGTTGGAACCACCGCTTCCGTAAGAGATAAGGCGAGTTTTCCTTTCTGAAAAATGTATTGCATAAAGTCTGAAGAAATTCTAGAAAATTGCATCACCATCAACGGCACACCGACCGACGGTTCGTTTGTACAAGAAGCTTTTCACCTTCTCCCCACCAGTCCAACGACAACGTAATGCTTAGAAGAACGTTATTTTTCGCTGCTTTGAGAGCAGCTGGACCCTTCCAGTCGTTCGTTATTCTTGTGGAGCCACAGCTGTATCCCGGCCGATATTTTATACGGAAGTAGTGCGCGTATACTCTATATTTGCCAGTTATATAAGAGATAAAGGGTCGATTCACGAAACGTTAGTATTTTGCTTTATTACATTATTCCATTGTCTACAAGTTCCCTTTTTCCTTTCCCATTGTGCCAAAAATATCGACCACCAGAGAACAAGACAAGAGGGACGCGGACGTAAACCGTTCTGGGTATTACTTCAACTACATCAAACTTTCGTACGACGTTTTGTACCAATATATTTGATAATTTACGAGAATTGACGATGATGCTTATTGTCTCGACGTCAAAGTCAAAATTCCGTCGTCGTCGCTTTGAATCGTTCGCATTCACACACATAATATATACGTAACAGAAGTTTTAAGACAAACAATTGTATACAAATATACTTTCCCTTTGCCAAACAAGACGTGAAGAAACATAATATCATATATTGTGTACTTGCACTACCGAGCAAGTAGTAGTCTTTATTAATGCTTTCCTTCAATATTTATATATAGCAAGTAGCAAGTAATAATTTCTTGGAACCTTATGAATTTCAGACGGTTGATCATGATGACAAAAGGACTACTACTACTGGTGAGAAGGAGATTTCTTAAAGCTGAAGTGAAATTTTGTGCGAAAGCTTGAAACATAAATTGAAAGGGACAGTTGTTCGGGAATAAAAGTATAACCGCGCTTCTCTAGTCTTAGTACTTTGTCGTATACTCGGTCTCGTTTACTTGCTGTGACTGACATGTCGTACGAAATTCAGACAATTGTAAGAACGGACAGAGTATCTTGAAAATAAATGCTTCTTGTTATACTCTCCCCTTCTCCATTTTTATGTTTTACAGTGAAATTGTTAAATTCCCTTTGAAGATTACTAAAAAGGACAGCTGGTGAAATTGGATATTTCTTTTGTGCTTGACCAACCACTGTTATATATTATTATTATGCTACACTATTTCTAGTTACAGAAATACATGCATGTATCAAACGTCAGGTAGATTTACGCTATGAATGTACAAGCATCATTTGCCATCATTGCTGTTATTATCGTGACGCGTAAAATGATAAATCCATCCTACAGTTATTGGCTTGCTACTCGGCAAGTTTAGGAATGCGTTATGATGGAAAATGACTTGGAATCTTGGATGGAGGAAGCATTCCTGTTGAAAAGATAATAAGGTGTTCATCATCATTCCGGAATAAAATGGTTCTTCTCTCTGTGTGAAAGAATTTTGTGTGTGAACTCATCACCCGTCTATGGTGCTCATATTGTCACTTTATCACCCTCCCAGTTTTCTCGTATTACAAGGCAAGAAATAGAATGAGCACGTGGAATCGGACTTGCTTTCCACATTTACCTCTTCGCATTCGTCGAAATTCCCAGTTTGCATTTACATGTGGAAATGGTGGGAAGACGGGCAGAGACATTGATCGTTGCCATATATAAATGCAGGCTTACACCTACTTGAGTTTTAATTGCTTTTTCTTCCTGCTCTAGTCTCTTTGATCTTTCAAAGAGATACAGCAAAAGAGAAAGAAAAAAGTGGGAAAAGGTAGAAGACGCGTTTCGTCGAGAAAGAATCAGTGACAGCTTCAGGACGATATAGTGCTCAACTGGGAGTGTCCACCACTTACTCATTCCCTTGAAGGTTGAACAACAGGAAGAAAAGAGCACAGGATTCTTCTCTCCTTTATTACTTGTGTTCATACTATTCTCCAGTCAAGTCGCAGAAAATAAGAAGAAGAGCTGCCGCTTCATACACGTAGGATTAAGTACTTTCTCCAGCCGTGAATAAGGATAAATTCGGGGATCATGGCTATGTACTATTATGCACGCAAGTTGCAGAAGAGTGCTCGAAAAATTAAGGTACGTCTTCATGTAATTCTCTTCTCTTTTGCCGAAGCCTATTTACGTGCTTGTGCCTTTCTAGCTCTAACCTCTTCAGAATACCCAATTTTGTTTCAAATGTTGTACGATTATAATGAACTCATGCTTAAGTTCAACTAAGGTTTAAAAAATATACCTATCTAAAAAGATAGATACCAATTAAGTTTTCAACGAAGAGTTTCTGAAAATGTACCACTTATATTGGATTTTTCCTCATTTAAAAATGGTTTCGATTTTAATGCCAACCAGCAAGCTGAGCACAAACAACGAAGTCTATATAGACAGCACTAGTGACATAAAAATGTGTAATAGCTACTGGAATTACTCTTTTCTTTAATATCAAAATAACAAAATGCAATTTAGTGCACGAACACAAAGTTATATTTGTTTACTTTTTAGAGCTCCCTTGTCTGTAGTTACAACCGACTGAATTGCTCCTTTAGTTCCAACAGACAAAAAACGCATGGGATTTTTGTTTTTGAAATTGTCTGCTGTACATTATAGAAATGATGCAGTCAACATTGAGTGGCAGCGTCACTCATACTGACGTTTCATTCTCCTGACGGATGATCGTAATCGCACACGTGAATGAGGAGGAGTAAGTTGAACGCAGCGCAGTTGAGTGGGTTGGTTGGTTATAAACTTGGCGTTTTTTTGGTTATCACTGTTTGATACAAGGTTAGCCATGAGAAGAGGATAAAGTTTTCTCGCTTGTAGTAGTCCTGAACCAAATGAACGTTAATGCAAACTGCAAACAAAAGTTTTTTGTAAACTCGTTACCTCAAAATGATGAATTTAGGTAAGTAATTAATGTAAATTGGAAACAGAATCCGTTGAAAGTATTTTTCCAAATTAGCACGTTCCAAGAATGTTAAATGGATACATATAAACTTTCTGACATCTTTTATTTTCGCCTTTCACATGTTCCACTCTTTGGTTTGAGATCCCGTTGCCTCAATCATCTAAAGGTCAAAAGTAGCATTATAATAAAATGTGCACATACTTTCATACTTGGATGTACATAATAAACAACAAAATTGTTGAAGGAAGCTTACATGATTTGTAATGTTATGAAACTGCAAACT
Source organism: Willowsia nigromaculata (assembly GCA_034700605.1). Classification (NCBI taxonomy): domain Eukaryota; kingdom Metazoa; phylum Arthropoda; class Collembola; order Entomobryomorpha; family Entomobryidae; genus Willowsia; species Willowsia nigromaculata. Next base: position 47,908 of record JAQIXX010000005.1, read on the forward strand.
TGTTTGAGATTACAAACAGGTACCACAAACACAAGTTGATGAGTTTGTGCTATGTAGGTGGCCAGAGCTGGAAAATCTGTGATGTTTGTTGAATGGTAGGCATATATCCGCATTCACATTTTCTTTCCTTGCATTATTCTGAAACAACAAAGTAGACTATAATTTTGTGATACTGGAATGCAATGTAGAATCCGTGATGAATAAAACAGGAATTTTATTTGTTTCGTTTAAATCTTACCTCATCAAGAATGCTCAGCAAAAGAGGAGAAATCGCAGGAAATGAATAACAAATTAACAAAATTAATTATTCTCTCGTTTTATATGCAGTTCACAGAAAACTTTGTTAATTATTTACTTCATGCTAAACTACTCGGCTCTTTAAAAGATTGGCAAGGTTTGTGAAAATTCTACAAAAACTTGTAATTATATTTACGGAAGCCAAGCTACCGGTACACAGAGTAACCGTGCTTCTAACTGAATGCCAAGAAATTATTCACAAAGACAAAGTATACATACATCCTCGCTACTCGGTAAAAGACAAAAATGAATGGGCATATATTGTAGATAATATTTAAAGGGAAGATGTAAAGATGAGACATGGAAAAGCTTCTGTTTGAAGAAACAGGTTAAAAGTAATTTCTTTTAAACCTCGCAGCATTAATCCGATACTTGCAAGTTTGCGCTCACGTAACAAATAAAAACGATGAGGAAATGAATTTATGAAGAGAGTGAATTTCACCACGAAGAGAAGCGGAAACGTGTGACTAGAAGTGATGCCGAGAAAAACAATAGAAGAAAACATTTTATGAGAGAAATTAAGCGAAATTGTCGCTAGTTTCCGACCGTGAGGAAGCCAGTTAACAGAACTAGAGATAAAGCAATTATCGTCTTTTGAGTATTTGGTTGCAGCGCACAATACACATTTCGTTAATTTAACTCATTTTGCGAGTTTACTTCTTTGAAGTCTGTTTTATTACTTTGTGCTATTCTTTATTTACGACCATTTTTTATATTCCCATTAAGTTTTGAACGGCTTACGTGAAAATTCGCTCTTTTCATTCTTTTAAAAACATGTATTGTGGTACAAATACGCAATTCTTTCCAGGGATATCGTTGACGAAAAGATTGGAAACGGGCAGGAAAAGATTCAAGAAACACTAAAAACAGGTACCCTAATGGGATGAAAGTACGTCACAGTGTAGAACGTGAGGATGTGAAGCCATTCATAGACCTATCATTGTTTTTTACTATCCTTTTTTCTTCTGTTCATTTTATATGTTTGTTTGAAAGTCGAAACATGAGAGCACCCATTTCATTTTCAGTCCTTTTCGCATAATCGTTTTCCTAACCCTTCGCTTCCGTTTTTAAATGTGTACATTAACAAATTGCGGATATGTGCATATTTTTATTTTCAAGGCTTGAGATACTAATAGTAAGAAATTCTTTTATGATGTAACTCAAAACCCCGCAAGTTATAGGGATTATGGAAGTGAAAAAGAAAGGAACTTATGCATACACTGGTTTCGAGTTTGTTAGCACGTGTTGGCGATGGTTTTTCCTTTCTTTTTCCTTGTTTTATATATTTCCCTTTATTCATGCACCCTTCTAATGTTATGCAGATAAACAAAACAGTTGGGATGTGATGCGGGAAAAACTCACGTAAGGACTTTCCAATAGAAAACAAATAGCAAAGTAATGTTTTTATCAAATAAACATATGTACATAGATTTAGTTTTTTCATTCTATTTACAGAAAAGCATTTGACATGTAAAAGAATTGGGTGGGTTGAAAAATATTTTGTCTGCTTTTATTTGTCTGTTTACGCTTCTTCGTCCGCACGTAAAAATTGTGTCAACTAAAGCGAAATGAAAACATGTTTCGCAATCGACATAAACAAAAAATCAGAATAAAATTGAAATGCGAAAATGTGAAAGTAAACGTCATAATGTATAAGTAACTCATGTGCATCAAATATTCATGGATTAACCATAAGCACTTATGAAGAATGATTTTTTCATTCTAAGAGGAGAGATTCCTCTTATTAGGTACTCATAAATGCTTTTAATTTCTCAGTTTTTGGTTTTTATGTAAAGTCTACCTCTTTACCAGGAGGGAAAAAATTTAAGAGCTGAAAGCTCCTTGTATTTTTTGGTGTTCCAGAAAGCCGCTGTCGCTATCTTTCCATAAAAACTGCCATTGTGTAAAGAAATTGACTGCACAAAGGCTATCTGCAGTATTTTTCTTAACAATGGAAGACTAGCGGATAATATACAGTGCCAGCGGAAGTTAAAGTCTGATTCACCATTTACCATTTTTCCTTATTCAGAAATGCAGTCTCCGCAAAAAGGAGATGGAGAATGGCCAACTGACCGGAGGTCAGATATAAACCTAATTTGAAAGTTGGATAAGCATGACTATCGTATTTCTCTCTTCTAAACTGACGATCCAACATTTTGTAATTTTTATACTCAGCTATATTCTGCAAAGGCAGCGTTTTTCTGAAAGGATTCGCAGATTTAGTGAATAGTTATTTTAAAACAATATTTAACTCCGCCAAAGAGCTGGTATTTACGTCAAAACTTCGTTCGTACATCTTTTTAACCTTTTCGTTTTATGGTTTAGATAGATTTTCACTATCGAACGTCCAATTTATAGCTTGCGGATAATATACATTAACCGAAGACTGAACAATGGCAATGTTTTGTTCACGGCTTTTGAGCTTTCTTTTACATTAAATAGATGCGTAAATTAGCAAAACAGTTCTTTTAGACAATCAAGCTGAAGGCTATAGACAAATTTGAGAATTTGTAGCGAATCATAATTATTGTCATGTCAGGGTACCTCCTGACATGAAAACTTCCTAACAAAAAGCAAACGCTGATCAAACTTCCAAATTGTGAATGGAGGGAGGTATCAATTCTCGGTTTGTGTTTGGCCATTCAAAATGCAATATGGGTTACATTGGAATTCACACCATTCATATCAATGATGATCCAGGATGCATTTTGTACGTTCCGCATTGATGTGCTATTACTGAAAAGACTGACATTCTGCAATTTTTCAGTACTTGATGGGCACTTAGGTTACATCGCGTCGTCTATCGTATTCGTGTCCTGTTTTTCCGTTGAGGTTGAACTTTCTATCGCACCCGATTTTCTGCATTACACAAGTACAAAGTAAGAACCTGGTGTACTAAAAGCTCTTCTACTTTGAAATTAATGAAAGTATTATGTGTATATGTACACTCATGTAATGGAGAAAGCTTTTGGGTTGGTTATTTCGTTTTACCGCGTTTGTTTCAATGATGGAAGTAGAGATTTCAGCTAGTTTTCACCACAAAACCTCCCTGAAGACTCATTTGATCCCACAAAACCATTTCTTTTCTAGTCGCGTACTTCGTTTGCCCTTTTACAGCTAAAAGCATTCATGGGTGCTATTTTTCTAAAAGGCTCGTGAAAAATCTGTAAGGAGGCATGGTTGCTTATACAAAACCCATTTTTATAGGCAACATACAGATATGTGTGAACAACCTTTCACGGATTAAGCATGTATGTTATGTCTTATTTCTGTTATATTTTCTCAACAGATAAAGGTATACCAGTAACTCACTACTCTCTCTAGGAAATGGACCACTACATTGTAAAGAGTTCAAAATATGCATTCATGGTGTTTGTTCCGCAGCACACTCCAAACCAAGTGTGGACACGATGATTGTCCAATAATACATGCTACCTATCTTTCCATCATTGTGTGTATGCTTACAGTTTATATTATCTCCAGAAAGAACAACTACGGGGATACGTGATTATGATTATGGATTATGGGAAACGATAGAGCACAGCTAGTAATAATGAAAACCCCGGTTTCAGAATTATTGCTTCTCATTTGTAAGCTTGTACTGAAAACAAAGACGTATGTAATAAAAACCAACTTTAGCCTTCTTCCCAAGAAACTGTGACCAACAACTCCATTTCCAGAACAGATACTGTCTCAGTCTCCTTCCATCGATACGGGAACAGGAGCACAGTCACGCCTATGCTCGCTAAACAACTGAATGCAGACAGTGTTTATGAATTCGTCGTAAAATTTAAGTCTTCCCATCATCCCTTTCTCTGGAGACCAGCCATTCCAAGCCTTGCCGCTTTAAAAATACTATTTTCCTCGTTTTGAAGTACCTTTCCGAGCAAACACTGTGTATAATATCCCAAAGCATCAAAGCTTCAGCTCATCATTGCATAGGGCACGGAGCATTCCGGTTTCATACATTTTTGTTGCGGACAAGGGACTCGTATTTTACACTCTCATAAGTATCCAGAGAAGATATGAGAAAACAAATAAAACTTTAAAGTAAACATGGAAGGAAGAAGTACATTAACCCTTCTTAAAATCTGCATATCACATTTGCATAGAGAGAAAAACTTTCTTCAAGGATTTTCCTATCTCTTCTATCCATTTTTACCAGTATTTGGTAAGTTTATTAACTTGCGATTTCAAGAAATAAGCTACCTATATACAACACCCACGTTGTCTGTCAGTCTGGCACTTGTAAGAATTCGAATGAACGGTATAGAGTGTGAGATACTTGAGATTTTAGTTTCGCACTTAAATAGAAGGAGCTCCTGGAGTTCTGATTCGTAATCTGGAAATATGGATTGCGAACCAGCTAGATTAACGCATAGCCGCAACCGCAAGTTCTCTATATCCTGTAGTCTGGTTTATTTTAAATATTGCTACTTCGGGGAAAGGGATGATGCAGCATGCACATACATTTTATTTACGTTTCATGTACCCTCCAACCCATTTCTGTTGAAGTGAGAGGAAAATTGAGCAATCTTCCATATAGATATGATATGTGTAGAAATAGCTTTTATCGGAGATAAAGTTTGTAAATTTTCCAAAGCATCTTTTGTTCATTTTATGGTGACAACTTTCCTCCTAGTTTATGGTTTCTTTTTTCAATACACATACACAAAACAACTTTAGCTACAGAGCATAACCATTTCACAATCGCAACTCACCAGAGATCCTTTTTCCTTTCTCAAGTGTGCAGTAATAAGCCATAAGGGACTATGGTTTTTGCCTTGGAGGATTTTTTAAAATGATAAGCTTACCAGTGTACCAGATTGTACGACATAAAAACATTAACTGTATTAAATCTATAGACTACTACAATACGTAGAAATTAACAGATCAAGTTGCAGACAAATGTGGTTGTCGCCGAACTATTTTTCAAATATCATACATTGAGCTGCAATGCATCCTCCAATACCTCCCACTGGTTACGTTTTGGCTGTTGGAGGAGAAAGCAAATATGCTTTACACCATATTCACTACGCTCCAAGTTTTTAGAAAATTAAAAATAAACATTATGCTATGATAAACGGGACATATACTTCTTCATTCTCAGAATCGTTAATATGGAACTACGACTTAGTTTGTGTAAATTCAGTACTTGTCGAGCATGTATTCTACTATAATTTAATTTTGCGTCTATTTTTGCACTTTTCTTAGTTAGTTTTTCAGTTGCGGGCTTAGCGGTGGCCAAAAATAAGTTCTTTTTCCCTTTTGTATCGTTACAGTATGTTGCATAAATAACATTCGAAACATTAATTCGTCCTCTTGAAAGTTTTTGCTCTTTCCATTAAATCAATTGCAAAAAAACTTTAAAATCATATCAAGTTCTTGCTTCTGTTGCATTACATGTTTCTTGTAAACAAACTTTGATAAAAAAGCAGGGAGTCTTGTTATGTTCAAGATCATACATACGATGTATAATTAATAGTGTATTTTTAAGATTGTCCAAAATTACTGCATCAAATCTCTACAATTATCTATCAAGAGAGCCATATCTAGTAAATTATATCAAAGCATGCAGAAAAGTGTTGCATTTTGAATGGAAAAGGAATCTGCTCAGAGTTATTCGTTATTGCTCAACAGAGATCTATGTAGTTGATATTTCACATTTCCGGCTGCTTCAGTTATCTGTTTTCTGTTTAAAAAATTTAGAATTTGAGGAGTAAGCGTTCCCAAACAGTACATGATGTAATGTATGTATATCAAACATGGCTCAGCGATAAAAAGTATATTAAATTTTTGACATTAATACATATCTACCTCATAGGTGTGTGCATTTATTATTTCATTCAGTCGGTGACACATACAACACAAGATATACTAAAGAAATGACTAGATCGGTACATAATACGTGCGTGAACATGACTGACTTTATAAGTATACAATGAATGCACGATCATTCCCACACGCAATCTTCCTTGATGTGTTATTTCAGATAATGTATCCATTAGACCGAATTCAGAAAATGTAATTCTCGGAGAAGGGATTGTGTCTGTAGTTGTCATGCGTGTTATGCAGGTTCACATCTGTGCTTCAATCCAACTTGGCAGCGACAGATAATACTGTTGCATTTGTTCTTCTTGACATGATTGAATATGACATTCAATATGTTTGATCATACATATTACTAAGAGAAAAGAAACAAGCAATATCATCTTATCACGTACTTTCATCATGAACAAATAATAATTATGTATCACAGATAACAAGAATATATATTTTCTTCGTATTTTTGTGCATTACTCTTGAAATTCATTGAATCATTGCTGCAAGGCTGCCTGATAAGAATGGAGAAAAAGCATTCCAAGAATTCATTCAGGTGCTTCTGGTATACAGATAGAGAAGCAATGTTATAATATTTACATAATTTTAATCTCCGTACATACTTGTCATACGCAGTACATACAAGGAAAAACAAGTGAGGCAAATGAAATGGGCATTTTTGTCCGAATGTGTGTCTCATAACTTATTACTTTGAAAGTGGAGGTATATCTGTACAGTTCTCTGAATTGTGAAACAAACAATATCACTCACAAGTGAATGACCAAAAAACATGTCAGGTTACTTTGCACAGAATGGCAGCATGTTTCTTCAACATGACTGAATCCAAAAGTTGATTTGTTTCCCATTCCATAATAGAATGTCAGGAAAGACGTGAACTAAAAGGAAGATTTTCTGACAGTACTCAAATACAAACAGATTCATCTTATGCTACTTGAAGTAAATCTAAAAGTAAGATCTACTTCACCTTATCACCGCCCACTCATATCCCGAAAAAAAGCCTAAGACAGTTTGTCGCCCCAAAACTTTCAAAAAACCATCTACTAATATGTAGCACGGTTCTCAGTGAGATAAAAAAGCAATATTGTAGGTTATATGCGAACCAATTTTAGGACTTAACAAACAACGCAAAGCTTGATTTTCCAGCTCATGTACGTACTTGAAGATATAAAGTACGCATCCTTCTATCTTGATGTCTCTTTCATAAGTTCTTTGGGGAAATAGAGGATGAAGAAAAACAGATAAAGAATGCATATCTAGTGGAACAGTGAAATGCACACAAGTATGAAATCAAATCAAATCCATTACCATTACCATCATCAAAATCATCGCTTCTACTCTTATACGTCTTTTCACTGCTTCTCTATCTCTCTCTTTCTCTCTGTGTGTGTCATTGACTCATGCGAGAATGTTCTGCCGTGTTTCTGAGAACGATTCACAAAAAGGGAAGCACTTCTCTTGAAAAAAATAATACACGAGAAGAAAGAACTTGGATGTTCGAGAAGGGAAGAGTTAGGACATTTTGTGGTGGTAGGGAAGTTAGGAGAAAGCCATATCGATAACTTGAAAAACTCCATTTCCATTTTAATAGCTTTTAGTGATAGCAAAGGTAGGATCATTGAAGTGATGATGGCGATGGCCGACTGGGAAAAACTTGCATAACATTTCCTGAACGTTGTGAAATGAGTGAGTACGAGTACACATTATATCGGATTTATGTAGATACTTTTGTACATGCATCCGTAATATTGAAACTGATGAGTCAAAAGTCAGGTCTGTGTTTGCACGCATATGAATAGAGCAGCCAATATCGTTGCAGTGTTTGTACAAAATGCTTTTATCTAAAAAGAGGAGACAACCATGTCGTCACAGTTGGAAATGGGATTGGTGTTTATTGTAGTAGCTCTACGTATCATTATCAAAATGATGACGGTACGAATCATTCGAAAAGGTACTAAGACTTTCAGTCGTCGGGGAAAGTAGAACGAACTATCAAAGAATCAACCTGGTCCTATTTACAAGCTCTGTAAAAATCATCTACAACCCAGATTTGATACATTGAGATGATATTGAAGTATGTGCATGATTCGATGCTTTCACTTCTCTTAGTATTTTGATAACGGGCTTGGGAAAGAACTCTCATTTGTTTATGCATATCTGCTTATTGAAAAGTAAACCATCATAAGTATCTCGAGCTCATTAAAAGATGGCTTACACGATCAATAAGTTATTTTTAATATTGATGGTTATGAGTCTGTGCAAGCTTATTCAAAATGAGGTGCTTAAGTTAAAGTAAAAAAGAGGTTGATTTTATATACATATCAATAATAATTATGATTGTGTGAGTTGTTGGTATATAATGTACCAATGAAGTATCACTCTAACTTGATTTACTTTTTCTCAATTTACAGACCACGCCGCAGCAAACTCCAATCACTGCAAATGGATCGGTACCAGGATGCACAACCATTTCATCGTCGGGTATTGTTTCGGGACCTGGAGCGGGAGTTGGATGTACGTCCCAACCACATCAACCGAATACCACATCGTCCCTAAGTCCCGGCTCATCTGACAGTGGTCAGCAACAAACACAGCAGCAGCTGCAGCAATTACAATTGTCCATTCAGAATTTAGGTTTAGGACCAAGTGGAATCGCTGCCGGTACGAGCGGCGGTGCTGGCAATGGCTCAAATAATGTTCCCTCGTCATCATCATCATCCTCCCAACAACTACAGCAACAATCTGCTCAGTATGCACGTCCGCCCATTCCATTGAGTGCTCCTCTCATTCCAAACCCACTATTGCAGAAAGAATGGGAAAAGGTAAAAAGAAACAAAAATATAAAGGAAGATTATTACTACTTTATTTTTCAGGAAAATGAACGTGCACACTCCTGATATTCCCTCTCCAAGCATTCTTAAACTATAGAAAAAGATAATGGCCTTGTACAAAGTAGATTGAAGAGTAGGTACGATTGTTTCAACCGCTACACCTACTATCTTCTCCACCAACCCGCCACATTACCCAAACGGAGATATATTTTTAGAAGACACAGACAGCCTGTTATCGATCTCCGTCAAAACAACCTGAGTATTAAAATTTTTTTGCTTAGTTAGTTGAATCTATCTTGTGAAAATGGAGCGTCATTTTCTTTCCCTTTTGCCTTCACCCAAACATGCACTCACACACGAGAGCACTTTCTTTCTTCAACGATTCACCATGTGCTTCTGAGTCCTGCCTGACCACGCTTGGGTAGCGCATGTATATATGTGTACATATATTCTGTATCCCATTTAACAAACAAGTTAGAGCATCACTCTTGACAGATTGAGAAAAAAAACTTTCGCTTTCTCTTCCTCTCCACATACGCATTCATCTTGGCTTTGCCAAAATCTCTATCTTTTTCTTATTCTCCCAAGCAAATTGGAAAGTCAGTCTGGCTACCAGCTATGAAAAACGAAAGTTTTTTTTTCTTTCTCCGTATGACGATGTCCATTTCTTTAGCATGGGAAAAGCGAGATGAAACGAACAATTTGTGTGATTGTATATTAAGCAGGTTTTTCGACTTACCCTCATATGTAATCTTTCACATCTCTCCTGTCCAGTTGTCTTCAACGTATATACAAACTGGGGAAAACTTTACGTTTTGTTCGGGAAATAACTTTTTTCACCTTTTTAAGACCACCATCATCAGCTATTGTGGCAGGAATATTCTTTCCTAGCGGCAGTACAAAAACTTGCATGAAGAAGACGAGAGGAAAGAAATACACAACAAGTGCACAGCTGCAAAGCGTCTTTTGAAAAGGAGATGAATCTTCTTTCCCATTGTTTCATTAATTTTTTGTGTTGGCGATGTACTAACCGGATGTTATATTGCCTTCTGTCAATGAAATAATAGCCTTGCTATATGAAATTTCCTTTGGTTTGTTTTGTCTGACTTTGACCAAAGCTACTAGGATTTTTTTTATTGCAAGTTGAGCGCATTATTATTTCATGCGACAAAATCATTCTAGTTCACTAGGAACATCTGTCTGTGCCACAAAGTCGAATCCACCTTGTATTTTAGGTCTTTCCAGTGAGCTTTAGGTAACCTAATTGCTAGTTAAACGTTCGATTAACAAGGTGCGACATAATGATAATGAGAACTTACACATGTAGGCTATTACAGCTCGTGTCTAATGAGCACAAGCAGAGAGTACTTGGCCACAGGAAATCACAATTCTACGAAGGCTATTATTATCCTGATAACGTTAATGATATCGCTTTCCACTGAAACTCGAGCTATTGTGAAATTACTACTGGGAGATTGAGTTTCTGGTAATTACAGCCCTCCGAAAATAGTATTTCACACATTAGATTTTGATGTGTGAGCATTTGGTGACAGGAAAGCAAGTGTTACCTTTCAAACCGGTTCTCGTAAAAACGAGTGCATAAAAATGTAAAATATCCTATTACAAGCAGCTGAAATACACTTTAAAATGATAGTCATATAGCAAACCAATAAAGAAAAGGTACTAGGCTTCATGAGACCCTTTTAACCTTCACCTAATTTTTCAACTACTTCTCATAAATGTTACAACAACCTATCACTCAAAAACAAACTTGGATAGAGCTTGTCAGTTTTAACTTTTTGAGCAAGAACTTTGACTCGACTTCGGATAAATAGGTTAAGGGGTAACCTTGTTGCGTCCCTGTAGCCGATTTTTTTGGCTATATTGGTATTTCATCCACTTTGTTATCGAATCAAAGGTTAAACGAGTTACTACTAGACGTACTTTTACCTGTATATTTTCTCGTTTTCATCTTTTATTATAGTGATTATTGAACAGGTTAGATATATCAAAGACCACTAGAACTTTTTTTGCCTTGAATGTATAAAATTTTCACTTTTATACAAACTAAAGTGAAACCTCATACATTCACATGTTTAAAAATAAAGTAGTAAAAGTTTACCTTTGGTGTATTTGTGCAGCTTCAGCTAGATCAAACTCATGTGGCTGACATTGACATGTATGAGATGAAAGACAAATTCTGGCATGTACATACTTAATATGTATTTCGTATAAATACTATCTACAAATTATTGTTAACTTTCATGACTAAATTTTACCGAAAAATGATTGGCAGTTTTGTGTGAAACGGAGACATATTAAAACTCTGTATTAATTTTTATCCATAGACGGGGCTAGTCTTCCAAGAATCAAACCTCGTCTCTGGAACACTTGACGCACTCATCCAGCACATGGCTCCAACTCCTGACTACTACCCGGACCGAGCATTCATATTTGCTTTCCTTCTATCTTCTCGCCTCCACATTCGTCCTCATGAGCTTCTTGGTAACGTCTTCCGACTGACTTTCGCCGTAAAAGAGAACTCATCAAATAATGTAAGTGTGTAGTGGATGTAACGTAGATTTTTAATTAAAGACAGACTCTTAATGCATCATTGTGCAACAAAAACTAGTGTCGACTGCTATTATGCAGAGCCTTTCCCTCAGTCTATGAAGAAGCTATATGGGAGTGATTACATGCATACCGTTTTATTTCATGTACGCAAAAATATTCTCTACACATTAAATAATGCTGGCAGTGGCAGTGTATTAGTAAGCTGGGAGATTTTCAAGTATCTTCTCTCTCAATCCCTCGATGATGCTCGTGTAGCATGTTTTCACATGATGTACCAAACGTACAAAGTAGATATAGTCAATGGTTATATGAAAATGAACAAACGCCCAGGGAAAGTTGGACACCGTCAGACCCTCGTGTTCAACACACTCATTTGTAATAACAACTGAAGAGTAACGGTACAGAAAAGAGTCGTATTTCTGTCAAAGAAACTGGAACTTAGCCCAATAACAAAAAGGGCCTCCAAGTTTATGTACTGCCAACTGAGATTTGCTGCAAGCAAAAAAGTAAGGATAGTGTGAAAGCGACTACACGAGTTTCTTTCACGATTTCATAGCTTGCATTCGTTTATTTTTATTATTATACAAGTCGGTATTTATCGCAAATGCTTGACTAAGCTGGCGGAATGTGTAAACGAAATATAAATGAACTTTTAGCGGATAATATATATTGTCATCATCAAGAACAGCACGTCGCCAAACGATATGGCTTCTTCATTACTGCGTTTGAAACAAGGATTTGGCTTGAAGGTATTACGGCATGAATACGTTATGTTGTGTACATTGTTCACGTGAGCGATGTGACATGATAAAGTCTAGCACTGATGTAAACGCCCATACTTTATATCGTGGGGACTTTTGGGACAAGTGCACGCACAACGAAAGCAAACTGACGGTGTTGTTTTGGTTTCAGACCCAATACCCTCCTCTCCCGCTCTCATATTTACAGTTTGAGTTTGTGTTACTAGAAGCCAGACTAAACAAACTGTTTGATTACTTCTGCTACTTACTCTTGAAGGGGTCATTGTTTTATTCGTGTTATATCTTTCCATGTATTCATTAGTGCGCTGCTTTGTATGATGATACCTAATATTTCTCCATACAAAAACAAAAAGGTAATTAGCCAAGAAAGCTAATCAAATTCAGTCACGTAGTCGACTAAGTGTCCTCTTCTGCTTTTCACTAAAATGAAGTCTGCCGTTTGAATGTACCTTTACGTTATCCTTTGTAAATAAACACGTATACCCTCAACATGGCATGCTTTTGTTGTGCTATTGTCACGAGTACAAATGATAGACGCATGTTAAAAAAACACTGCTTCAAGCTTTTTTTTTACTCAAAAGAATGCTTTTCAAGAGAATGCTAGAAAAGATGCAAGCATTGTTTATTATTCATTTCAATTTTATCATGAAGACGGTGGAATGCTTTCTCCGCAGTTGCATAAAAAATCGATGCGGATTTTTACAAAGGTGAATCTCAAAGTACATAATGTTGTAATATGGTTCGAGTAATAGAGCCTGTGATCTGAACTGAACACTATAGGATTGTGACTGTCATATGCCAGACAAGAATGCAAGTCGTGTAGATTGAAAGTGTGATGTAGTTCTAAATTTCATTTTGAAAAATGATGTCCCTGTTTCCTACCGGACACAGATCAATCATTCACTCAATTAAGCACAGAACTAGACAGCTTCATCTAAAGATTCTTTTTGTGCGAAAATAAAAACTTGAATGTATTTCCAACTCCAACGAGCACGGACTCAATCGGGTGTACCTCAGCTTTTTTCCATCCATGTCTTTTGAGGAAATAATATCTTAGTCGTGTTAGCAGGAAGAAAGCATCATCAAGGATGACGTTCTACCCGTTAGCTCAGAAAAAGTGGGAACATTTTACATCCGCTAGCACTGTACTGTACGCTTTGCTGATGTTTGGGAAACTAAACGATGAAAAAAGTGACTTTGGTCTACGTAATGGAAAAAAATCATGTGGGTAGAAGAAAGAAGCGACAAAGTGAAAGTTTATATTACGCAGAGACTGATGGCGGCCTACCGATTTGTAAATTTGGGCATTTGACCTTACACTCGTAAAATTGCAACTGAATGCTGTCATATAAACGTTATAAAGTACAATGAATTATATTAGATGGCCTAACTCGAACCAAAGTATATTTTTTGCCAGTGACACTCTTTTACATAACAGTAACACAAAAGTTTCCAGAAAGTTTCTTCATAAATGAGAAAGGTAGACAATAGATTTCTCCAGACAGACACCAGCGGTGAACGACACAAACTCATTGCAATTAAGCAATATAACTCATGAGTATGAATTTCTCGTCGAAGCAGAGTGAACCCGTCGAAATAGCTCACCAAAATGCGTCAACATCAGCGAGATTCCAGCGAACACACAGCGTTTTGTGTGTGGCGTTCGTGGTTTTCTCACATGAAATCATCTTTGTCATTTACATCTGAACGCATTAAGTTTCACCCACCTTTGTGTGCTTATGTTTCACGCTATGCTAATAAAAGGGAGCTAGAGAAAGTGGACCCCAAATACAGCCTACATTGTACAGAACACCAAAAGAATTGCGGAGAGAGCAAATTTTACGAGTATGCATAAGTCGTCGTGAGCACAGTGTGAGCTGACAATGAATGACTCTGTGCGTGTGCGTGCATGCAAAATAACGAAATAATTTATTTAAAAAGACACTTTGTTCTGGTTTTCTAAAACATATGTAAGCGCTGTCATTATAAAACTGTATGGAATACGTTGGTATAGAACAGTTTTTTGATAATGCGAAAATTTTGTGTACTCAAGTCGTGTCGTGGCTCAGCGTGTTTGTTGTTGTAAACGTTTGTTAATGTGATGTGGCAGGAGCGTTTTAAAAATGTACAAAAATAATAAATAAGCGAGACATACCGCAAGCTAATATAATAATACACGTTTGTGTCTGAAAACGCTCGACTGGATTTTGCAGAGGAACCTGATGACGAGAGAGTTTGAGAGTTGCTTGATGGTAGCACAAAAAAAAATATAATGTGAATGCCGATTTTCTCTCTAGAACGCACATGATGAGCAGTAGGAACGACGACAGGGATGGAGAGGCTAGAATTCAATTTGTGTAACGGGTTATATAGTAAAACAGACAGGCAAGTAACCGAGAAAGAAGTGTACTCTGTGTGTATATGCTTTATTATGTGAATTTATTCAAGCGGGGGATTCACAGCGCGCCGTCGTGTGAAAATACAAGAGAGTAGAAAGCAAAAGAAAGAATGTCAGAATTGTCTCTCCCTGCTTTGCGTTATTTCAATTTTTGTCCAACTATGTAAGTGTTTTGCATGCACCCCAGAAGCTCTATACAAAAATAATAGTGTTGTGGTAGTGGATGGGTGGCTTCCTTTGCTTTCTTTTATTCTTTCATTTTGATTGTGATGATTTCGTGTGTGTGCTCATCTGAATTACATGCGTGCCTCTGTACAGCGTATGAAGGTACTCACGCTGTACAATAAAAGACATGACACAATGGCCAGGACTGCTACCCAAGTTCCGGGTATTACAATAAATGAATGGGATGTGATGGTTTTAGGAGAAACAACAAGTTTACTCAACTAAATGACAGGAACGAATGAGACGCTCATGCTTTGATGATAAAATGTTGGGTTTTCTCGGGTAAAACTACGTTACCACCGCCGCCATATATGGTGCTTCCCTCCAATTACCATCTACACATGTTTATAATATTTTGTCTCCATATGCAATAGCATTTATATGGGTCGGTGTACTTTCACTTAAGTGTGTGTATTACCAAGTTACTTACACTGCGTAATCCCTTCTATGAACAAACATGCAAGGCATTCACAAGCTCTCCAAAAGCGCACACCGTTTTCAATGTTGGATGTATTCTTCGAATGTGCCAAAACTGCTCTGCCTTCTTTTTCAAACATTTACCTACGAGTGAAAGCAGCAAGTGAAAATACAAAATAGTCGCGGTACTACTGATGGGATGATGGTGGCTTGACTTGGGTAATCCGGAAGCAAGGCAACCATGCATGATCTGTAATCTACACACACACACATGCAACCATAATAGAATGCTCTTATTATAAGATCTCATGTACGTAAGCATCGATAAATAGAACATTATGTAAAATGTACATTGTATGTATCGTCGCTTTTGCAAAGTTTTGTTATTCAACGAGATAACGAAATATGTACGCGCTTGCGGATGTGTTGCGTTACAAGGATTTCATATTATTATTGTACATTGTTTTTGTTCGCATTATACTAATTTGTCGTTTACGGAGTCTATTACTATATATGTGAATTACATTGCAATATATCACAATATACAATTGATATGCTAACACTAGGGAACTATTCACTCAAGCATTCTCATCATGAAGAGAGAAGAATGATGCTTTTCTCTTTTGTTCTGTTGCCTGCTGTGAAGATTTAGATTACATACATTTTATCAGCATGAAATTCATCTCACATAGGCCTATTATACATTGAAATTGGCTATTGTATTGCTGCGTTTTGATTCGTTGTGCTCTGTAAAATGCAGTGCCATCAGCACGTTAAATGAATGCTAATTTAAACCTCTTTCATTATCCCTCCGAGTCGTATTTTCTCACTTTGTAAACGTAGCCATATAAGAATGCCTATATTTCTCAGTAACCAGTCTTTGTGATAAATTTAGAATTACTCGGTTAAGAATTATTTCCGCTGTACCCTTTTTGCATACTTTCGTCACACTATAGAAATCATTTTCGTCTTGGGAGAAACTTTAATGATGATGTTCAAAATAGATAAAAATATATATATATATATGTGAAGATGATGGCACAGCCGCTTCCAGGGGAAGATTCTTCTTCGGGCTTTGTAGCAATTCATCTGGCTACTGGGTTAGAACCGGGTTGATTGTCGTCAAAAGTGACAGGCTAGTCGAGTCGACTGTTGCAGCTTAACTGTGCAGAAAGTGTGCGAAAAGTTTTGAGTCGCTAGATTTGTTTAACGATAAAAGCATAGAGAAACCCAACTTAAAAGACAGTTGCTATAAGCATCTCCCTTTAAGGCACCAATTGCGTCTATGCAAGAATCCTTTTGGCCCAAAAAGTAATGCTGAGAATAAACTTAAGAACCAAAGTACTGCCTTTATTTCACTGCTACTGTTTTTATCTGAAGCATGGCGTGTGTGTTAAGTAGAGCGAAGGGGAATTTCCTCCATCCAAAGAGAAACTTACTACAGATAATGGCTAGGTCGAGTAGGGGAGCATATATATTATGTAAAATTTACGGAATAAAGTCATCATCACATGTTCTAAGGTTTGTTAAATTGAACGCATAAAAATGGCTGAGCACATATAGTTTTAAATGAACGATCTGTGTGTATGGTATGGTATAGATGGTATGCAGGATATATGAAATTTTGATGTTCTGAACTATTGATATTAAAGTGTCTGACGGAACAAAATATAACTGTGTGTGCCATAAAATTTTTTCCAGCAAACGGAGAACCAGATCAAGATCGTGGCCCACATGGTACGCTTACTTGGAGAATGGGCAGAGCTTTTCCCTTACGATTTCCGGGATGACAAGATGATGGCTCATGTAAGGGCCATTACACAGAAATGTGTTTCCATTGACCCGCCGGTAAGTTGCCTTTTTAATTCCTATTTTTTAAAGGAATATATTTTTTCTATTTATTCAGAACGGCTAACGTTATATATAACTAAGGAGTCATAAGCGGAGCTTTCCATTTTCAATGACGGGAGATGGATATATTTTAGAATTTTAGTATATTTTAATGCTGGTAGCTTAACGGACTCCTTTGAGACTTGACTTTGAGTTAGGGAGCCACAAAAACCATTTACTTCTTTCTCCTGGGAAAAACGGAGAAATGGTTACAAAATTGTGTGATGAAAACAAGCATAACATTTTCTACCCAGACGAAAAGATGCCCTCATTTTCATCTTTCACTTGTGAAAAACACGAGTATTTTAGCAAGATAGCTAGTGAAGTCAGTCAGTCAGTGAACCAAGACGGCCACTTGAAAAGAGGTTTTCGGTTAGGAAAGGGGGAACGATTTTAGTTGGTCGTGGATAGATTAACGAGCTTTCGTACCTTTAGCCACTTGTCTTTGTCGAGTTTTCTGTGAAAGCAACCAAAAATCCATGAGAGTATTAAGCAGGCGGCGAGTGCGAGTAATCCTCATACTTGCGATGCAACTTAAAAAACACGCAGACGAGTATAACCTGATCGTCGAGGTAAACCCATGTGAAAGCAATTTTCATATTACATTGCATGTTAGACACATATCACAACATCATCTCCCCCACCGCGACAAAAGAAACAGGCATGGCGCCACACAACCTTGGGCATCTTACCTGATCAAATTCCTCTAATTCACTTGGGGAATGGAAGGGGAGCATCCAAACCCGTGACCTGCCACTATATTACGGATGAAAGGAGAGAAAAACAGGAACATTTTCGTGGATTTTGCAAACATAGGCATACCTGCCTGCTTCAGAAGACAACGTTCGTGTCAGCAAAACAAACATGCCTGGAAATCTTTTTATAGCACATACCTTGACGGACAAATGCTTGCGATATCAAAAGATTTCAGAACACTGTGTTTTCACCGTCATGGGATAATATTAAAATGGATACCCTACTTGTGGAAAAGGCACGTCAAATGTGCTATGTATATTGTGATGATGATAGGTGCATGTACACTATTCTCGTATCACTTTAGTTAAAGTGCATAAATCCATTCAAGGCTCAAGACGATTTTAATCTAGACCTCATTGCTCCCTCAACCGTTCGACATGAGGAATGATGCGATTATGGTTCATTGAGAGGGAGAGCGGCCTACACTGCTAATAGATTTATTGAATTATATATTAGAATGCGATGTCAGAAATAGTAATGGAATGGATGTAAACAAGTTTCATATTACTTTCCACTTGTTATTCTCTGCCAAGGTATGTACTATATTACCATCATGCCACTTAATAAAGACTCCGATGCAACGTTAAGCTTCCATTAGCTCTATTTCCAAGGTAGCAATGAAATCAAGCAGGACCCGACCGGTGGTGGCCTAGGCGACGAAAAGTTTTGCTTGCTCATAAATGCTCAAGAGGGTTACTACTTTTCCAGCAGAAAATATCTCCTTTTCCCAGATCAATGCTTTCATGGTGCTCTGCCTCTCTTTCTCTCTATTTTCCATATGCTCATAATGCTCCTAGTAATGTGCAAGTAAAACTAAAAGAAACTAAAGACTATTATTCCCAGCTTTTAGTATTCCCGGAGAAAGTTGTGAAACTTTAGCGTATAGAACATGAGCGGTTCAGTATGTTTGACAGATAGATGAA
Organism: Willowsia nigromaculata; assembly: GCA_034700605.1. Taxonomy (NCBI): domain Eukaryota; kingdom Metazoa; phylum Arthropoda; class Collembola; order Entomobryomorpha; family Entomobryidae; genus Willowsia; species Willowsia nigromaculata. The sequence continues at coordinate 66,818 of JAQIXX010000005.1, forward strand.
GTAGGATGTAATCCCAGAGATAAACTTGACGATGGTGATTATTATTTTTTTTAGAGATCACAACATTATTAATGCTGCTCATGCATTACACTGCGCTACGTGCACTACTGTTCATGTGAAAAGGAAACAATGCTCTTTGTAGTTCAAAAATCAAGGCATAGGAAATTGCATACGTAACGACACAACATACAGTCTTAAACGCAAGTTAGAACAATGAAGCAAAAAATTAAAGTAAATATTAAAACGTCTATGGCTAAAAGAATATAATGTTGCACAATATTATGTGCTTATAATCCTACAGCTTATTACTTTTGTACACAAGGATAAATGCAGCTCAGAATAAACTTACGACATGTTTGTTTTTCGCTTAGTACGAAAATTTCATTATATTTTTTCTGAAGGATTACCTCTGCCTTTGTTTCCCTTTTCCCCTGAAATTGTTCATCTCCTTTCTAGTTTCTTGTATTATAAGAATAAGAGCTAATGTAATATGAGAGTTGCGCGATATATATCATAATACACATATTTTTCTCCCCAGAAAATAAGCATACATAATGGCATATTTATGTAAAAGTTGTAGCGTGTGGTTCTGACAAAAAAAAAGTTGAAGAGATGTAGAAGAAAATGAGAAAGATTCTGCCTCTTTATCCATTTTCCTGACTCGTAGAAGTTGTTGAACAAGTTGGTTTTCTTTCCCTTTGTTGATAAAAAATGACAGAAAAAACGAAATGCACACTATACCGTTTTCCAATAATACAGGAACACTGGCATCTTGAATAGAGTTAGGGCCAAATTACCAGCTTCAGATGTGGAAAGTGTGAATGTGAATAGCTATTTTCCTGTCAAAGAATTAGTCCATCAGTGTATGCTCACAGTTGTAGCTATCGAAAATGTTTTTTGTGTTCCAGGAGCATGGGCGTCGGGAGCCACTTTCACCCACATTGCTTCAATAACTGGGCTGCCTTGCCATATACAAAATAATATGTAGGCCCGAAACCCTTTAATGCTGTTATTGTTGTGTGGATATTTCCTCACCCTTTAATTTCAATTCAAGTATTTTAGATGAAAAGTTTTTTGAAAGCCTCGTTTTGAATTTCGTAGTACATTTTTTCAGTTTAGAAAAGGTACAGAGTTGGTTGGAAACAGGTACGCAATTTCATTCAATATTAATAATGGCGGTACTTATCAATGACTTACATGCCAGCAAATGAAACCTTGGTTTGTGAAAGGAGAGCACCATATTGCACAAGGCCTGTAAGTTGTAAGTACACAAAGCTGACCACATAGGTGCTTTTTACCGGAGACGCTTTGCGGTACGTATCTAAATGTTGGAGGATCATAGACGCATCATGTTCATACACATGCTTCTAAAACATGACGACACAAAGTACAAAAAGTAAAGTTACTGCCATTGTGCTACTCCAGGTTGCTTCTTTCTTCCACCACCCTTAACACAAAAATATGAAAAAAGGAAAGAAAAGATAATGGAAAAACTATCCTTGCAGTTACTGAGAAGCAGAACTCGTCTCCAGTAGTAAATCATGTCAGCAATAGCAAAAGGAGAAGGAGGATAAAGGCAAATGCGAACGGAGGCGAATAAAAAGCAAAAAGTGGATTGTTCAGGATGAAAAAAGGGGAAGGAAGAGAAGAAAAAGACGAGTAGAAAGAGAAAAAGGGAAAAGAGATATGAAAATAAATATCCAAACATTTCACTGTGGTTTTCACTACAAGAAAAGTGTAGTGGAAAGGTACAAAATAATACTTTCCTAATTTTCCTGCTTCCCCATCTTCTCTCTCTGTGTGTCTGTACACATGTCACAATTTTTGATGAAAATGGCAGCGACAGGCAATATTGGGGTTTTGCAAGCCATCACCACCACACCATTTCAAACCCAACCGCATTTATTTCTTAAAAACTTGTTTTCACCTTAAAGTTAAAAACTAGACAAAAAAGTTGAAATGAGTTGAAAACTGCTTCAATATTCTGCAGAGTAGCTTGCCCGAATGTACAAACCCAAATGTTTATAAGTATTACCCTTCTAGCTGGAGTGTACATTAGCTGCTTGTTTCCAGCAGTGCAGAATAATAAGTATAATATGCAATATAGTGTTTACTCCTGCGTACACCTACCCAAAATAGTGGATCATCATCATCATACCCATCATCACTTCTATCTCCTCTCCCTCTGTTGATGATGATATTCTGATGTAATCAAAATCAACGCAACTTTTGAATTTTCTCGGAGAAACTCTCCAGAGTAGTTTTCTTGTGTTTGTGGTAAAGAGCCTATGTGTAAAAAGTAAAGTAATAATACCTGTGAGTTCGACTAAGGTACATGGTAATAATAATAGGCAAAGAAGAGCAACTTGATGAAAAGTTTCATGCTTATGAACAAGTTTTATGTCTGGGCTGTGTGTGTTTACTACATTGTAGTACACAAGTTTATTGCGCCATTATCATCGCACATAATCATCATAATAATATGTAAATGATGCTTTCTTCTTCTACTCAAAATCTTTTACCCATGCTGTGCGAAGAAAACTAAAAATTATAACTCTCACGCGAAACTCTCCTTACAACGACCAAGACATTTCACTTGGTCACGTTGAAATGCGAAGCATATAATGTACCCTTGCATACAAAGAAACCGTATATATTGCTTTAGTGTGCCCATATCCATCCCCTCAGGAGAGTAAGATGTGGCTACATGAAAATAACTGCACGTTATATGTTTATGTTTAGGTAATTATTGTAAAACGTATAGCACATCATTCCTTAACCCATCCTTTTTATTCCTTGTCCTTACTTTGGAAGAAAAGAGAAAACTGTTTATTAGATTTATGAAAGTACCCTGTCTGAATGTAGAGCAGAACATGAATTTTCTTCTAAAACTACTGAACAGCATTGCAGACAGCACTACTACACCCATTCAAATTACATGAAATCATAAAAAGTCATACGAAAGTAATTTTTATAAATAATGTTATGCTCCATGTTCCGCAATTCCCATATGGCGAGATCAGATCCTTTTTGCTAAAATAACTAAAAATTTCTTGGGTATCATGGAGCAAATTTGTGCTTATGTCCATAATATATCATGTGAGGTAACTTGTGAACGACTCACAAATATATAGGTCACATTATGTTGCATGAACAATACTAAAAGTGACACGTGTAATATACATGACTTTTTGAGCAATCATTAATATTCCCCACAGAACACGAAAAGTAATTTTTGCTTATTCTGTATGCTTTGAGATTTTCTGACTTGTGACAATTTTTCATACGAAATCGAAAGCTTTGAGATGAATATAATGTTGTGGCATTAGAAGATTCGTTCTGCGGAAGTTCTGTGAGAGGATATCGCATTCAGGTAGGCTAGATGTAGTGATCTCATTTTAGCTCACTTTTCTCAAGAGCCATAATCCAAATACATTGGAAAAGATTTTTTTGACTTGTGATAACAAATTTCAATGAAGAAACCAAAACTTTGTTTACAAAAAAATGCTTGAGAAAGTAAATAATTGGGTTAAGCTACCTTTATATTCAAGTGAAAACTAATCTTTGTTCAACCATGTAACAAATGAAATAGGGGAAAAGGGATTAGATTCATTTAGGCATGCCCTGTGCACTAATTGGATTTGCAAGGGTACAAATTCCCATTAAAGAATTGTTTTTTCTCGCACACTTTTCCAAAACTGCCCTTAGAAATTTGAGGGCAAGGCATCTATGAATTTCAAATAACCTATCGTGAACTTACTGAATAAATATACGAATAAGGGAAAGCCTTATATACTTTCAAAAAAGTTTGGACAAGTTTGGAAAAGGCATGAAAATTTAATCCTTTTGTTTTCATTCTGTTTGCAGGTTCGCAAGGACGTCTCGCTCTTGTTAACTTCTCTTCTCGCGCGCCTTACTGCCCTTGAGAGATATGAAGCATTTCTTCACAGAATTGCAGTGGAGACTCCACCGGAAAGCCAAGCTGTTTCTGCTGTAAGATTTCCTGTATTTTATTTCATTTGGACTTTCTTTGAAAATTTTGTGAGCAAAACCGCTTCATTCACTCTTCGTCATTCAAGTATTATTCGAATTCCTTTTACAAAAAGATTTTTCCCTTCAGGCTATTGGTCATTAATTATAGTCAAAAGCAAACAAACTTGCGACTTACCTATATCATTTAATATCAAAGTTTCATAATATATTGGGTTGTATCGTATCAGGTGAGTAATATGCATATAACAATGCAAATATACACATTTACGTAAATAATGATAATGATATTAATTTTGGTAGAGCTCACATATATAGATTTTCCTAACTCAGTATTGAATAAGAACCAAAGAATAACCCGTCGAATAAGAAATGCAGAATTTGAGCATTACATCATGAAAATGTGTTCGATAGCAAAGTAGACGTGAAAACCTCAAAAGAAGGGCAGAGATCCAAAAAGCCAACAAATTCTAGCATGAATAGATTACGTTTTAACGTATTTATTATACAGATGTGTTTTATATTTTGCTCGCCAAAGAGTATGAGTGTACTCATCGTGAGGTTGTTCGGTTTTCAAAGAAAAACAAGAAAATCCATTAGACCTTTACGTTGAAAATTGCAAACAGCTATACAAAACTTTGGTATAGTATATTTTCACATATGTACAGTATTACAGTAAAGCCACCAAAATCCTAGGAGTGCCGGTACCAGTACGTCGGTAAACATTACAAAATGTATTTATTTGTGGATTTGTTTTCAGTAGAATTCGATGCGATAAATAGTGGTTTCTATCTTCAACTGTGGAAACCAATATTATACTTCAGTTGCCTCCACTGAAATCAATACCCAAAATATAGCGAGTCTGAACTTTCTGATTGTTCATTTTCCATATTACGTTCGTGAGGTATGTATAACATGGTGGTTGGAAAGATGATGATGATGTGTGATGTCTGTATATGTTTGCTTGCTGTGAAACTGTTTCCGCCGCCTTTTCAGGTCTAAAGCCCGATGTTGTAAGTGTGTACGTATGCGTGTGAAGTCATTGATTGAGCCGTTTTGAAGAGAAAGTGTAGCACCACCACCAGCCGTTCTCCGGCGAAGACACAAGGCGGCATTTTCATTTCTTTTTTCACTCTACAATACAGAAAGGCCGATATTGCCGTTTGTTCCTTTCACCGCCAGAAAAAAAGCTGTATAGACAGACAATGAATGGATAGATAGGCCAACGAACTGCTTTCGACCATGCCATAGCATCACCACCACTGCAGTGAAACATTTTACACCAAACCAAAACGATTCTATAGAAATGTGTAAATTCAGCTGTCAGGAGCGTTTCCTTTTTAACATCCGAGAAAGAGCACAAGAAGACGATGTATGCATTGTATCGCCATCAGACGCATTTACTCACACAACGAGAAAGCTAAACTTGCTCGCGAGTCACTTCGAATTCAAAGTTGGAATAATATATTATTGTCAAACACAGAGCAAAACATTGCGAGAGTGAGACGAGAGATATGATAGTCATCGTTAGATTATTACTAGGAAGTCAATGATACTTCTGGAGAAAAGCGTAAAAAGCGATGAATAAGAGCATTCTGCAAACGGACCAACAAAGCGCTTGTAAAAGGAAAAAGCTAAGTGATCAACCAACTCAAAATACCATGCTTTGTGCCATCAAATAAACGAATAGTAAACATGTATGTCAGAGAAGGAGCTACTTCTGACACTATACCCACCGATTGTGTAAATAAATACTTCACATTCTTTACTTGCTTACTTCATGACGGTAAACCCCGTATTTTAAGTCAACTTTTGTTCCATCGATTCTTTTTAGAAAGAAGAGCAAAAAGCTTTTCATCTGATTAGTTCCCCTTTTACTCTCATTACCACTTCTCTGGCGAGAAATGTTTCATCTTTAAAACTTGCAAGGAGACATACACACCTAAATAAATGCAGATGTGTGGAGCAAACTTGAATAAAGCATCTTGCACAGGCATTTTTAAAGAATCCAGTGAGCAGATGCGACATAATATGCATACTTTGTGATCCTATGGTACAAATTATGTACAGACAAATCTTATTTCTGAGAATGGAAAAAGGTTGCTTTCTCTTCTTTATTTACCAACGACAGAGTTCAAAAGGCTGTATTCTCACTCGTCAGTGAGTGCAACTGCTACATTAAGTGAGAACAGTGAAAGCGTAGTTATAGCAGTGCTAATATACTAATGGGTCACTCCCTATAGGAAATTATAATGGGGAGAGTAGAGTGAGTCCTCATTTCTCTGCTTCGGTGAGAACCCAAAACACTTTGAACTGAACGACTCATGCTTAAATGAGCTTTTGACCGTTCAGAGAAAGCACACACTCCGGCTACACTCACAAATGAGCATGGACCGAGAATTAGTTGCATTATACGGTGTTAAAGCAGAAATGTATTGAGTTGATGGGCCTGCATGTAAGCACAAAGTAAGGCTGCTATAATAGGTAGTAGACATAGTGTGTAGTGCTATACGAAGTGCAGCAGTAGTGCCAACGCCAGCAACAGAGAAAAGAACTCTTTCGCACTCAAAAGTCTACTGTACATGATTTATGCACTTTATTATCCGATTTTGAATTCACCCTTTCCACTCTACTAGCTCACAGGGATAAATCAGTTAAAAACAGAATCCTGGCATTTCGTCTTTCCTTGTGTTGTAGAGGAACTAGAGCCCCGAAACACTCTAATGGACACATATATAATTCGTTTGGTGTTCTCGATCCAAATAATGGGGATGTGTTACGTATGTGCACTTGCATGAATACACTTTATGGGAAAACATGTAGGTATAAAACACTTAGGTATTAATATCCTCAGGTTCCTTCAAGATTAAAACGAAAGTATTCAGAGTAAAACTAGTAGTGTGGAGGCCTGTGAGCAAAAATAAATGGGGAAATGTCTACTTCAATGATATGCGTACTCTCATTTTACATAACTTTGCTTTGCTGCACCGTGCCTAAGAATAACCTAAGCTGAACTACTCGAAAATGTTTGTTCAGTGCCAAAACTCTCACTGGACAATGTAAGCCTGGCTATATAGTACCAAGCATCATCATTATGCAAACACCGCGTTCTTTAGACTTTTTTTGGCATGAAATAATGCTAAAGATGCATCGAGGAAACCTGATGCTTGTGTTAACATTGTACAGTGTACTCCATCATCAGCACACACACTGCTGGTCGGTTCGTGGTAAAATTGCATATTGATCAATGATGACAGTGCGGTATGAATGAAATCTCTGGGGTGTTTGCATAGCTTAACTTTGTGCAAGCTTGCAAAATAAGCAAACAGGACGCTGGAAGCAAAGAAAAATGGTAGACTTCCTCGTGATTTTAACTACGCTCGAATGATATATTTCTTTGTACTTTTCTCCGGACATCACATGGCCAAACATTTTTTACTCGCAAACGTGTAAGTACTTCACCATTTGAGTGCTTGCCCTGTATTTTTATTCTTTTACGGATAATTTAAAAATATGGTCACCCAATACATAATTTTCCGCCATACAAAAATGTCCTTAGGCACAAACACAAACACCATCTGACGTTGGCTTGTGTTGTTGCTTTTTAAATATACCACATTTACTCTTATCGGCTGTCACCTCTAATAAAAGTTCACTCTAAAGTTCCTGCTATTATTCTAATGACAAGTTATAGTATGCATAACAAAGAGATATGAACCATTTTAGATCATTTCTCACTCAATGCTCTGCATAAATAGAAAACTTCATAATATGATGTGAGTGAACTTATAAAGTCAACTATTGACTTTTTTTTTCTTTTACGACATGTGATTCGATTGAGAGAAAAGACAAGCAAAATGATAAAATACGATTTCCGTTGTTATGCGTTGGTTCATTTTATGGTCTATACCTTATACAACTACATATGTATGTTGGTGGTATTCGAAATAAATATCGAATAGGAAATGTGACATGGAACAGGAAGAAGTGGCATCGGCTGCATGAGAATTACAAACATCAGCAGAATCTACTCACTCGTACTTGTTATAAAAACCCTTTCTCACGACTCCTTGTTTTCTGTCGTTTTGTTTAAAAGTACCAAAAAAGGGTTCGTATGACCTCTCAGCATATACTCGCGCAGACGTTTGAGCAAAGAAATAATATATTTTCTCAACTATACATACATTGGCACTATACGAATAAACTGAAATTGTCTCTCCATGTTTTATGCCTCAGTTTGAACTCACATTGGGCCACAATACGAATTTTGTCTGTTCAGTGAAAAACGTACCAGTTGAGCATCGCAGATACACGCTTTTATGAATCCGTTTAAAAAATTAAGTGTCCTATTTTCTCTTTTACATGCAAAAATTGACAAGTTCTGAACGCTTGTTTCTGTTCAAGCTCTTTTCAACGAACCATAGCCTAAGTCAGCAGAAAAACCAGGGAAAGCGAATGTACGCTTTCGTTTCAATCTTGTGTGGCTCCGATAACAGGGGAACATACATGCATACAAAGGGAAGTTCCGCCCGTCATACCAATCAGCACTCAAAAAATTAGAGTGAGTGCTACTGGAGGCATGAATTCATTTTCTGTATTCATAGGTTTCATAAACTTTCCATGAAGCAAGCAGGTGCTTATAGAAGCATGAACAAGCAATATAAATCTCTTCTCACAGAGACTATGCTGAAACCCTTAAATGCAAACCCATGCAATCAAATTCATATACCTAGTTTATTTTATGCGTGTGTGTATTTTTTCCGTAAAACGGAAAGAAATATAAATGTACCCTTATGTGAGCTTATATGACAGGTGCAATTGTTTAAGAAGGGGAATTCATCTTGAGTGAACAAATTAAAGTTGGAAATATGCATAATAAAAGGTAAAATGGTATGTAGTAGTGAGTGAATGATGAGAAGCAAGTCGTTGTGAGGCATATGCAGTGCTATTGAAATAATTTATAGAAACCGCGGAAGTACAAAATCCAATTTGACTGACTGTCATGACCTCAAAATAGAAACGATGTACTGATGAAGATGTTAGACAGACTTTCGCTTGGTCTAAACTAAAATCCCTTTGGATGGCATCTTAAAGACAAGAAAGCCGAAAACGCTCTCAGCATTTTGTTTTATTCACTATGCTCAGTAGATGGTATACATAGGCAAGTATCAATTTAGACTTTTATGTATTCCTTGTGTATATACCTGATTCTCTAACACAACGAGTTAGGCTAACACTGGCGTTATCAATATTATGAGATACCTTTCTTAGACACGGAGTGCTCAGATAGAAGGATGTCAAGGATGGTAATCGAAAAAAAGGTTGGTTGAGTGGCAAGCAATTTCCTATTGTCATACTCATGTTGAAGATGCCGAATTTATTTTTCTCGTGACGGTGTTCAAAGATAAAAATATTGTTGATCTAATCAGATGCCAGAAGGAACAAAATTTGCATAATATATTTTTGTAGCATCTTGTATCTCTGCCTTTGGGAAAGTTTTCGTTTTCAGCTATTCAACTCAACCTCAAAAATCAAACGCATACCACATGAAGTCAGTCAGGACCCTTTAAATTGGTTTAACCGAGCTAATAACTAAAATTATTACAGCAAACTTATAATATGAACACTCCATAGGGTACAGAGAAAATAATGACCAAAAGCAAGTCCAGAAAATTGTAAATGGAGATTTTATATAAATAGACAAGATAGCATTTGCAGATTTTGTATGCAAGAAGGTGTCACCTATCAAATAGAATAGCACAAAATTCGTTCAGTCACAAGGAAAACGGCGAACAGAATATCATCGTAGTGCTTCCACAGAAATGATTTTCGAACCAATTTCCGGGTTTGTTGTGTGGGAATAGTCACTGAAATGTAAAAGGGGAAAAGCCTGACAAAAGCAATGAAAAGCGTGCCAATAGAAAAATTCATGCCGTACTTTTCGTGAGTAGCTTGAAATGTCACCCAAGTTGGAGTTTCTTTTGAACATGTGTATTATGCAAATCACTAAACCAGTGATTCCAAATGAAAATAGAATGAGTGAAATTCCATATCTGTAACTGTAGAACCAAAACTGGCTCACAATTTTGGTGGCTTTGTACTGGTATTATTTTATTTTTACTCATACGTGTGGCTAATAGTTAGAACCAGTGGTGACTACAGCAAGCTAATTTTTCTGATAACCAAAGCTTTTAGTGGGAATGTAATTGTATAGATGTCTAGGAGCTAAAAGGCTCCCTTTCTTTTCATTGGATAGGAAAAGTCATTTTGTATCAGTTCGATTGAACGTGGCCTCTTTCTCTTCTCATTTAAGAAATCTTCTCAGCATTATAATATGTCTAATGCAAGTGAAAAGAGAAAGGGCTAACGGAGAATGAATACAAATCAGTTAGTGATAGCTTTTGCAGGGAATGAACTCTGTTCCGATTTACAATTTGTCTGTAAAAGGTCTCCTTTCTCGGTTTCATTTTTCTCACCGCACAATCACATTATCATCTGGCTACTTACTATTTTTATCTGCAACCCAGAAGCATATAGAGTATACATTCCACTGTGTCAGAGCAGAGGCTCAATTTATCTGGGAAAAAGAGAAATGCAGTGATTTGAGAAAATCAGTGCTAGTAACAAATTTTGTGCTGTTGTAAGGAAGGTAAGCACCTATCGACCCATCACAAAAATACCAAAGGGTGCGAAGGAGGTATGAAAAGAGTCGTAAAAGAATTTTTAAACCTATACGCTCAATTTGTAAGCAAAGAAAGAAAGCTCATCGAAAAATGAAAAGGGCTCACCATAGCACACCATCAACATTACGATGTGGTATGTTCTCTATTATGCGTTGGATAACGTGACAAACATGAAAAACATGTAATGTAAGATTTTCAGATGTAAGATGTAATGTACATAATGCATGCAAACAGAGAAAGTGTGGACTATAGGTACATAACCTTTCTAAGTGAACAATTTCTTACATTTGTAGGCTGTTGATGACAGATTTTACACAAAACGGTATCTGAACAAGAAAAGGCTACGTTGGCGAATTTGGCATTTTTCACTCAGAGCTTGATGAATTTTAAGAAATTTGAAAAGGTATAAGCTAAAAAAAGAGGTACGCCAAGATTCCAACTTTTAGTTAAAACGCTATTTGGTCAAACAGAAGAAGGAAATACAAAACGTAGAAACTCATAACGTCAGTTTGTTGACAAAGTTGGGGAAGTTGGTGAAGATCTAATTTCGCGTTTCATATAGAAACCCGATGTCTGAGGAGAAAGTTGGGACTCATTTTTTTTACCACCAGTGGTAGTAGATGTCATAATATCCTATGTGATTAGCCAGGAAACGAATGTTTTCTGTCCAACTGAATTACACATTTGAATTGAATGCTTGTTGACACGATTCTTGTGAATAAATGCAAGTCAAAGCAGATTAACAGTAGAGCATGAGGACTCCACTGTTGCTCATTGAAAATTCTGAGCCGCACTGTCATGAAACAAAAGCAGTAGTTGGTAAAATTTCATTTCCTATTGGCGGTGAACAATATTCAGCCTAAAACGTCGAGGTATTCTCTATATTTCGTGAATGTCTATGGGCACGTATAGGTATGCACATTATATGTCTGAAATGACAAGAGATTCTTCTGAGGAAAGAAGAAATGAAAACTTTGAGATCACAGTACTCTCAGAAAACAGCAGTGACTGCCTGCTTTCTACATAGATCGTCTCATTGTACGTCTGTATGTGTTACACATGAGTGTGTTCTCGTTTCATCTAATTTTGCGGTGGAAGAGGAAAGGAATACGTACATATCCGCATGTGTATTGGTACTTGCACATTATTACAAGAGAGCTGATTGCAAATAATGAAAAGGGAAATGGATTTCTTGATATGTAAGAAGGAACATCGAAAGTAGAGAGCACGTACAAGCTGTGTACCTATACCTGGTTTTCCCCGTAGAGCACCAGATGTTGGAGTATGGGGATTTCATAAGATACTGCTACTACCACAAAATGAAAAAGAGAAAGCGGAGATGTTTGTGAGATCCTTCAGGGAACACTCAAGGTACATTTATTTTCAACCTCACGAACAACGCACACATATATTATAGTAACGTACGAACGTACGTGCATTATTTTCTCTTCAGAGGTAAACTTTATAGGTGAAAGTGAATGACCGAAAGAATGAAACAGAAAACAGAGAGTTCCCCACTCGTTTGCGGTGATCTTATAGTAGCCGCTACTTGCATACATGTTACGAAGTTGAAAAGACTGGATTATGATGATTGTACCTTTTTTGTATACAACTATTTCTACTGACATGGGCATATCGTGAAATGGATGATCGTGCACGTCTACTCTTCCTCACTTATCTCGGATAAATCCTACCTTTATTTCCACTTGATGATATCTATCGTCACACTGGGATCACTATACGCCCTCGCACCTCCGGATTTCCTTCTCATTTCATCTGCGGAGTAGCCATCAATTCTCGCCATTTGTCCAGATCCCAATCTCTTGGCTGAACAATTAACTCATATTGAGCTGGAACGCCTTTCCCACATTGGACCTGAGGAATTCGTTCAAGTAAGTAAAGTAATCATCCAACATGCTAACTAATTATGCAACACTCTTGTTCACACGTTGGCCATGAATAAATTAAAACTGCTACTATGCTCATCTACGGCATGTCATATTATGTTAAGAATTTCAATAGAAGGAACTTTGCCGTAGGTAACGTTGTATTATGGAACAAAACAAATCCAATATACCTTTAGCTATACAGAAAGGTATTTATTTTCCAATTTATCATCCAAAAAATGAATTTCTACATAGTTCATTCGAGTTCCAACAACCCTTAATAACAAAATAATAAAAAGTATTCATCAATTTATATTTTACTCATAAGCATAAAATTACGTTAATATTATTCTTCTCTACCCGTGAGCAACTCCTCTGCAGCAAAAAAAAAAAAATCGCTACGAGAATCCTTCTCTTCTGTTGAGGCAGAAAGTTACATGAATGTTCTTCCTAACAATGCGTTATGCGATGTGCTGACTTCTATGTAATATTAATGATATAGATCTTTTGAATATTTTCACAGTATGAAGCATAGGAGTTAACGCTTATTTTTGTACCTGTAAATTTGTAGGCTTTTGTGAAAGAAATTGGAACTGCGGGAGCTTCAGGAACAACTGGGACTAGTACTGGGAACGGCAGTTGCTCCGTTACTAATGGGATTGGAGGAGGAGGTGCGAATGGAAGCATCAGCGGAAGCACAGTAAGTTCCAGCAGTGATGGACGACCTGGCCCTAGCAGCTCAACCCCAACAGCTACAACAAGTGGTGCTGGCAAAGAGTCTCGCAAAGCTAGGAATCTTGAGTCCTATGTCAAGTGGTTCAATCGTCTCTGCTACATCATTAGTTCGGACGTTTGCAAGGTACAAAAATGCACAATCGGTCGTATCTACTGGAAATTTCAAACAACTTCACTGCATGTACATGTTGTTGGAGAACCAGATAATTATTTTCATCTAATTGAATCTGAGAAAAAAAGTTTGTTTTCAAACACATTCTAATAATAGTTGGGAAAGCGTATTGGCAGACACATGTAGTGGGTACATAGTACATAGGCAGTTGATAATATATGTTTTATCAACAGGATTACATGAGAATAATCAGTTGCAATGCAAAGGTGAAATAGCGGATTTAACGGTTTTGTTGTAAAAAAGTATGAAGCTGTTAGAAGCAGAGGCATAATAATTTACGTCACGCATTCATTTTCACGTCCTTACCAACTTGATAATGGATAATCGATGGGGAGCAGCAGAATACAAAAAATACATCCTATAGTGCCTACTAATAAAATACAGCATGGCGATCATTGCATTAGTGTAGAGAGCAGTACTAGTTGTAATGACTTTGGTTCTTAGAATGTATTTTTTGTAAAGCGCCGCGTTCTAAATTTTATGCATAAAATCGACTATGAGGATGGAGGTTACATAATAGAATTGAATGAATGAGGAGAAGTGATGTATTGAGAGGCTTTTCACCATATTGCTCAAAAAGCATTCTTTGGTGATGTAGAAGGAGTAGTAGTGGGGTCGTTAAAAAGGTGAACATGTGTTATTGGCTCACTCATAACGTCTACCGCTTACTTTGGTCTCTTTATTTCTCCTCATTGCCACGCTACCAGCGAGTAGTAGGCATGCAACTATCACCCATACCTGTGTGCTTTGTATCTTTCTAGGATGAAAGCTTTCAGTATGGATTGCCAACAATGTGTAAAATTTAGGAACTGTTTTAAATAGGGAGAAAGAGTGAATCATCCGCTTCCATTCTGAGCGTGCTAGATAAAGTTTCCACAAAACAGTCACCGAAAGCACGTGTAACTTGTAGTTTGCGCACGCAACAATTATGGTGGAGCATAGAAAATACCAATGGCATTAGTTGTTAGCGTTTAGTTTAATGCACAAATATTATAATGAATGCCAGTAGTAATGATGATGAGAACAAGCAGGAGCTCAATAAAGAGATGGCCGAAAATTCAGTAATATATAATCGTAATAATTATTGTTGTTATGTATATGCCATCTAAAGTAGCGAGGTATGGAAGTATGGAGTAGGCTTCATTTGCTACGAAACAAAATAGCCGGGGCGCATGATAATTTCCCTTTGACTAGATCTATACAGCCTAGATCGAATAATCCGAACGAAGTAGGATTTCAAAGGGTAAGCTTTTGATGTTTCAACAGCGAAAATAAAGGAAAGAAAAATGAAATCAAGCTGGATGTGTATAGTTTTGTATGGATATATTTGCAATGCTAAAAAATTCTTTTAGCGCTGCCAACAATAATAATATGGCCTTTAAAAAGTAGGTTTACAGTCCCTTTGTGGGCGTTTTTACATAGGACAGAATTGACGGTTATAATATAATGCTGATCGTACAACCGTTAACTTATTTTTCTGAGAATTGTAGTACACTTTACTGTTGCCAAAAGTAAAAAGGAATTGGGAATCAGACGACAACATTTACCCTAAGAGTAGTGAAGAGGAGTGTTGTAATGGTGGGTGCCACTACAATTTCCTTATGCATGGCTAAAGTTTAAAAAAAAGTGCACAACCAATGAGCATATGCACATGAAATGTTCTTTTCATGACTAAAATTGTTAAAACCGTCAGTAAAAAAAGAAACATGAGTATATGTAAGGCAATTGAGCAAATATTAGCAAAATATGAATGATGCTACCCATGATGAGGCTTTTAAGCCAAAAGCATACAGGAATGCGAATAAAGTAGTTATTGTGTGTGCAAAATGGCTTGCTATAAGTATGAAGGCCGATACAACACATTTTTCCACAAAAGAGAGAAGAAAATACACACAGGCAGAGACAGAATCTCATTATGAAAATCAGTGAAACATATAACAAGACTGAAGAACGACAAAGATTATTTTCATCCAGAAAACTTCAATTCAAACTATGTACTATAACTATATGTTTATATAGTATTTGTATTTGTTCGTATTGAGGAACTTAGGTATGAATCACATACCTAATTCTTGTTTTTATATTATTCCAATATTATTCCATAGATTTCCACTCGTAGAGATGATATATGGTATGATATGATCATGGTCGCTGTGCTTCTGGTGAAAATTGCTGGCAACCTCTCAAAGTTCCCATAAAAATAGTCTAGCATCGTTCGTGTTCATCCCAACGTATAAAATGAAATACCTTCCAGCTTTTAAGAAATAAATCTTATTGCAATTTTATTGTAATTTGGCCATTTTCATTTTTATGTTCTAATAATGTCTTCTGTGAGCAGAGTACGATTTACCACGAAAAACACGCATGATACTGTGGTTGCTGTAAGCTTCTTTTCTCTATATACATACATATGTGCCCAACTACTTAGGGTTGTCTACCCAGTACGCACTCGTAAACATCTTGGAATTCCAAATGATGCTTATTTTTCTCTCCACCCAAACGTATCACAACCAGTCTTGTTTTCACACACTAAATTTATTTATTTATTTTTTTGTTTCAGGCAACGAAGAAGAAGCTACGAGTCCGATATGTGGAGTATTGGGTTGAAGTCGCCAAAGAGTGCTTCAATATTGGCAATTTCAATTCTTTAATGGCCATTATTACAGGACTGAACATGTCTCCAGTTCTTCGTATGAAGAAGACGGTAAGTGTATTGATGTTTCCTTCAAAGCACATGACTACTTACACCCCACGACCACTACTGCAACAATTGTTGACTTTGAGTTGAGTAGTCCTTTTATGATGAACATTTACCCTACATACATTTCCGTGTTTGTTTCCTACGTGTCTCCTATATACTGTTGATTACTATATACTTCCTTTGATAAAAAAAATACAAAGAATCCAGAAAAGGATTACTTTTTTTCGTATATGGGCTTAATACAAATAAGGAAGAAACATTGCCATGTAAGACGTGCAATTTTTGTGGTGTGTAATTTTCCGTCATGTATCCTACTTTACTCCTATTGTGTGTGGCATTATTCTTTTCATCCCTTCTCGTAATATCTGTTTTGTATGCGGAACATCTTAAGTAGTCTCTATGTTGTCCATTTCATTTTTATTCTCTCAAGATTTTGCAGCGGTAGCGGCACTTTCTCCATCATCTGCACCAAACACCACCACCACCACATTGTACTCTTGTAGTCTTTTCAAAGACGTTATGCTATTGGCTGGTGATGGTGAATGGTGACTAGCCATCAAATATTCTGTGAAAATGTGTGCATATGACAAGACATTATAGCTCATAATAGTAGAACCTAGTACGTATTTTTTGCATAGGGCATATCCAGTACTCCACTATTTCAGCTTTTTAAGGAACATTGTGTATTTTATGACTCTTAAGAGAGCTCTTTTTTATTCTAAAGGAGAAAGTCTGGTTTACAGCTCAGGGGGTCTATGAAAGGGGATTTTATTATCTCGATTGAGGTTAAGAGGACGTAGAACGTAACGTGAGTACATGATATGCATAGATGCACATACAAAAACCGTCTGCCGTCAATACTTCCGCAATGCTGCTTCCTCAAAATGTACAGGGAGTAGGGACTCGATGCTCATTCTCTCTTTATTACTTACGGTAACTTCCTAGTCGTAAAATGAATGAAGAAAGTGAGTAAAAATCTAACGTCGCAGCCACTTTACTCTGCACTTATATGCTTGCTCAGTGTTTTGTTCCCATCATTCTATCTCCTGAAAAATGCTGTACTCTCTTTTTCTGCATGAAGGGAACATCCTCCCTCAGAGACGAGGGGAACAGCAAACCTCCAAACCAACACAACAACAAAATGAGCTTATGCGACTATCCCATTTCCTAGAGTTAGTTTCAAGGCATGAGATCAACAGGAAACAGCTGAGCCAGATGTGTCCCCTTCTCACTACACTTATCTTCCTTATTTAGTAAGAATGGTTTATAGCTTCATATTCGTCGACGGGGAGGAAACAAGAGTGTGTGAAGTAAGTATAAGGTCAAGTGAGGGACTCATCCTGTCACTTGGTTAGAATGTTTCTAGATTCCACTACCTACCCACTCTTCCTGCTTTCTCTCACTACTTTAATAATAAAAAGATGCACAAGAGCGTGCAACAGAGAGTCATTTAACTGAAGTCGCGATGAAGACAGTTATATAGAGTGCGAAGAAGCTCTGCCATCCTCGTTCCAGCTACTATCATCATCATTGTCATCATCAATAGCCTTCCCAAATGACATGACACGTTTTAAGTGACTTCCTACTGGCTGTGAAAATCATCATGTAGATTTTCAACAAAGAAACTCCACTCTCTCACTCTCTCTGCTCAGCTACCCGACGACAAATTAGAAGAGTGGGCCATGTCTAACCATGTTAATTCAGAGAACATGTTGTTAGCAAGCGTCATTAGGTACGCAAAGTGAGCCACAGCAAGTGGAACCGCTGAAAATTACTTGAAATTCATTGAGATGAAACGTCTTTTAGAGACTCTTCTGAATGGGGCCGCTTGCGTCACTTTTCAGGTATCTGTCATTTCAGGCTTTTAAGAGAATAATAAAGTGCTCCATTTATGTGTACTTCCTCTCGAAAGTCATTTTATGACTTTCACTAAGGAACTGGAAATCCACCGTGTGGAATGTCGTACGGAATAAAATTTCCCTTTCTTTGCTGGTCAAACAGACTGCAAATATATGATTCGTTAAGGAGTAAATTATTAAAAGTCCTAAAAACTGAAACTATTTCCATTGTCTACTGCTCAAAGTGTAAATCATAATACAAAGAATGGTTATAAAAACGAGACACTTATTAAGTACTTATTATAATTTTCAGGTACAAAGAAATTATGTTGAAAGATTTTGTTTCTTTCTTTTATGTCATGCATAATGGCATAAACTAATGGTAATTCAATAATGGTACATTGTAGGCAGATTAAAATTGTATGATATAGTAGGATCTAGTAAGTAAGTAACACAGTTGGAGGTGTGCCAACGCCTACGACATTGCTCGCAATGTCCATGTCCCTTTGCCATTACCTTCTGATGACGTTCATCTGAAACGTCTCTCATTCTGGTGCACACATTCATTTCGCTCACACAAGTGCTTCTATCATCGTCAGTTGGGTCCTTATGATAGGAGAAAATGTGATTGTAACTTTTGGTGTGTTTTGTGTCCTGCTTGAGAGAATACTAAACAGAGCGACAGCGATATGAAATGAGTCAACCATTGTACTCTCTCAGAATATTATAAGCTAAATCGTCGAGAAGGCGTGAATCTTCCGTAGACTGTTTTGACATGATATTATTGTCATAACGGAACTTCTGCTATCACTGGTCTGCTACCTACTTGTAATCGTGGCAATTCTCCTTCTTTCTTTCTCTCCCTGTAAAAGTGGCTTTTTGGTCATGTCTGCTTTTCTAAATGATGGCGATCGAGTGTGCTATCTCGTCATTGTCCCTAAATCTCATAATAGGAGCGAGAGGATTATAGCAGAACGACAACAAAGGACATTTGTGACAGAAAATATTACGTCATTAGCATTAAGTGCCTTGTTGTACTTCTTCACCGTACATTGTTCTCGCACGTTAGGTATTCACAATGCTTTCTCCATGCTTTCTCCAGTGGAGAAAAAATTATAGCATTTCGTAGAGAAATGTCTTCTATCTTTCTGTAGTTCTGCAGACTTGGCGCTTTATATATTATTCCCTTAATTTTAGGTATGCTTTTAATGGGTTATAAAATAAATAAGTTGCAACCGTCATGATGCTAATGAGCAAAGAAGATGCTGTTGGTCGATGTCCCTCGTGCGTGCACAGACGCACCTTCCATTTCTTCATGAGAAAGTCAGCAGGAAAAAATTATTCTAATGGTGTTTGTTTACTTTTTTTTAATGTTGTCGTTGTCGTGTTCAATGGCACGGGAACACGTTTCTCTCCTGGGGGCAACATTGACATCCTCTCCAGTGGGGAAAAGTTAACTGTGATCTCCTCTCCTCTTTGGAACAACATATGGATCCGTCCTCAAATTTTGCGTCGTACCGAAGTCTCCTCAAGGTAAGTCCTGATGGTGCTTTGTCTTCTTTATGCTAAATTTTCATTGATTGTAAAGGTTGTATATTGTTGACTATTGAAAAAAGAGGAAAGAATCCTTTTAGTTTCACTTCTATTTGCTATCTGTCTACTTTTCTCACCTTTTTCTTTTGTTCCTCTCTTATGAATCGTGCTTTCGAAAATAATGTCTAATGCTTTTCGCCACAGAAAAAAAGTAGAAAAAGTGCTGCTGGTGAGATTATTGTAACCGCATTTTTTATCCCTTGCCTTGTTACGTTTTTGCGAATACCCCGTGTAACAACAATAAGTGAAAGTAGCACTTTCTCTTTAAACTTTGTCCTCTGGAAAAAGTTGGAGCTTGTAGCAGGAGTGAGAATGAAGAAAGTTTTAATAATATTGCAGGAGCTTCAGCGACTCAGAAAAGGGTTAGGTGAGAGTGTAGGATACATTAGTATATCTGAGTATGCATTGTAAAAAGTAGCCTGCATTTCTTCTGTGGAGGACTAGAATTATTATGTGAGAGAGAAAAGAAATTGTGAGAAGTTAGACAGCTGCTGAGACTTGTGCTGCAACTTTTTTTTTGTAAAAACTTGTTTTGCTCTACCTCCCGCTAGCTGGGCTGATACACTAAGGGAGCTAGTAATATAAACCTCATTAAAGAGTTCCATGTCTAGAGATATTTCCAGCCTCTTTCCATTTGCGCCCGGAGTTGCTGTCTGTGCGGGAAAGTGTATTATTTGTCACTTTTGAAGTCATACATAAAGAATACCTAAGTGAAAAATTAAAATTGGGCTTGTTATATAATGCAATGTACATGTGTAGCTATTTATTTAGATTAGAAAAAGTTCTTCTATCATTTGAACCATTGTCATGATTATGATGATGTCGACGCTGCCAATGATCAAAGTTTCCCCTCCGACCTACTTTGAGCACTTTTCTCTTTGTTATTCTACGTCAAGATTACTTACATTAATAATGTATAAGCTGAGGCTGAAATACACCTGTCTAGTTTCTAATCCTCGTCTGCAGCAAAAGCTGTGCTTTCCTTATCAGAGGATTGTGTCACACAAAAGATAAAATATTCTGTAATTGATAAGTGGTGGGGTAAAGTGACAAAAATTCAGAAACGCTATAACCAAAAACATGAATCCCGCTATGTACTTTCCACGTAGAAAGCAACTTTCTCCACGATAGCCCTAGGTGATTCTCTGGAAATGTAAGGCCATTAATCGTCAAGTTTTGTGTTGATTTTTAATCCTGTAGTGAGCGTTTTCTAGTTTCATGCTTCATGCATTACAAAGGACTTTCATTTTCCAAAATATATGTATACACACAACTTTCTCTAACTTCTTTATGTGAGCTTAAAACACGTTTTATTAATAATATTTTAGTCTGTGGTCTGGCACACAACCAATCCAAGTTCGGACGCAAGAGCGAAAACTGTGATACCATTCTTCTCGCTGCTAATCAAGGACCTTTACTTTCTTCACCAGGGTTGTGCTTCCAGGTAGGAAAACAAGTAGTTCTTTATAAAATAATAGTTTCAAATGATCCCTCACTAACTGTAAGTTAACGTAAATCCGGGATTTTCTCGCTATTTATACCTTGTACTAGCAGAGTTCTTGTTCGCTGAATGTTGCTTTGAGCCCTCGCCTAAACTATAATCTGTTTGATAATTACAGACTGCCAAATGGTCACATTAATTTTGAAAAATGTTGGCAACTCGCGAAGCAAGTGACTGAGGTTATGACTTGGCAACAGGTTCAGTGCCCTTTCCCAAAAGTTCCGACAATCATGAGCTCAATACAGACAATACCTGTGCTAAGTGAAAATGGTAAGATCCTTTTACAATTCAATTGAATCAATACTAAACTTTTTCGCTAAGGGAGAGAAAGAAGGATGAAGAGGAAGTTGAGTTTAGAAGAGCAATTGGATATTGGATGCATGCAGGAGGAGAGGAGTATCTAATAGTCTGTTAAAATAAGAGAACGAGACTTTTATATGCGCAGAGAACGTAATCTCTCCTCAGTGTACGCAAACTTTGTAGACGTGTACATATGGTACACGTTGGAATTCTGCCAAGTTAGCAAAAATCTTTTTCGGGAGAGTGGAATGGATGGAATATCAGAGCATCAACAACATATTATTAAAGTTGAAAAGCACTAAAGATATTTAGGATTACTAAAACATGCCATAAAACACAACTTATTTCTATACAGAAAGAATCTTTAGAAAATAACAAGCCCATCCTCTCTTCTCTCCTGAACTCTGTACTTGTGCTAAGCGGATTATTATAATTGTTAAATGACTTATTTGAATGACTTTGCTGGAGCACCTATTGCTTGAGCTTGAGATGACGCATAATGCAATGTATGAAATCTTTTGATGATCCTATTTTCCTCCTTGGTTGCACACACAGCTCTGCTCTTGGCATCTTTTGAGTGCGAGCCACCAGAGACTCCTGAAGAAAAAGAAAGACTGAAACAACTTCAAGAGGAAGCTAATTTGCTGCTTCAAATGACAAATGAAGTTCACAACTTGGTCCTCCCATCAACCAGTGCAGGTTTGACATATTCATCGCATCCTCTGTTTCAACCACTGCCCCAGCCCTACGTTCTCGTCACAACGACAGCGGACTCTGCCATGCCAGCCATCTTCTTGGAGCGAGGACAGACAGAAGCTCAGATTGAAGCAAGCCCGAAACAGCATCTTCAACTGCAACAGCAACTACTTTCTCCCACTCCCGGACCATCCACGTCCACTTCACCCTGTGGTACTTTTGATACAACAGTTGTAACGAGCAGTTGTACTCAAAATGAAGAGGGTCAACAGAATAATGAAAGTCATCTACCTCCCCCTCCTCATCTCAACTCTCCGTCTTAGCAGCAGTTCTTCCCTGCTTCTGTTGGCCCTCCTCCTTTGTCGCCCCTGTCTTCTCAAAATTGTCATAGTTTAAAAGCTCAAACAGAAGAGGAAATTGGAGAAGCTTACAGAATTAAGGATATAATCTCTAATACTAGTACCGACAACACGGACCAAGAGCAGCAGCATCAGCTGCCAACATCATCATGGTTCATCTGAAAGTAAAATTAAGACTTTTTTTAAGCAGAATTTGTTAGATGTGTGTAGAGCTAGACTCTAGACTTGAAGTATAATATATATACTGTTTGTTATGTATAGTGTATATAGTAATTTTTAAACCGTTCTTAGGGCAGACGTGGACAAAGAAACCCCTAAACTTTGTTAAATCATTAATATATGAACGTCATGTGCCTTCCCTTTTCGAATTGATAATCAGATAATACATATAAACATACAACATATTATTATTAACCAAAACTACCAACTA
The DNA here is from genome assembly GCA_034700605.1 of Willowsia nigromaculata. NCBI lineage: Eukaryota > Metazoa > Arthropoda > Collembola > Entomobryomorpha > Entomobryidae > Willowsia > Willowsia nigromaculata. The sequence continues at coordinate 89,702 of JAQIXX010000005.1, forward strand.
CCGCTCCATACTAGAGTGTATGTCCTACAAAGGTGCATATTTAGATGCAATAGCGTACTATCTAATGTGTTACAGTTTACTGCTCATCAACTAGAAAGATATCCATTAAAGTTTAGAAATGTCATTTGAGCGCGTTCCTCTGTTTTTGTAGAATTTCCTCCTAGGGAAACTCATTAATCATTATCATATTATTAGTGAAGAAAGTGTGATTTCAGGAAATGATGATTCTTTGTCATTTCTTTGCTTACGGTTTCAAAGGAAAAGGAAGGAAGCGAGTCATTAAAGTTTTTAAAAGGATGATGATTTTTGTGTGTTGTGCGTCCGACACGTGAAACGATGAAACTATACAATTCATACATGCTTAAATCAATGTAGTTTTTACACACACACACACAAGGTTGTAAACTCGGAAGGAGCAAAACTATGAGCAAAGTCGTTCGCGAACCACTTTGATAATAATAATTTTCATAATATGTAAACGAAGGGTTATATAAAGTTACTTATTTGAACCAATAAAATCTAAACATTTTTGTCGCTCACCTTTCTTCCAAATTGTAAAACAAATCAGAGCTAATTTATTACGTGTTTTATACGGGTGCAGATAAAGCAACCATCAAGGATAAAATTCACGTGCTTGTGATGCACAAAGCATATAATATGTTAAAGCATAATTAAACAGACGGAATGCGAAAGCAAACGCGTAAGAAAATGTAAATCGATGTCTATCTATTTGGCCAACTACTCGTCCGTCGCATATTAAATCACTTCATAAATACTCAATTGTAGAGCCGGTTGTTTGGTAAACTGCTTTTCTGTTTGGTTTGAAAGTTCTCGATGCTCTGCCAGCTATCAGGGAGTGGAGAAAGGAATCACTGCTCGTACTTGAGTGAGTACGCTCAGTCATGCTTTTGTATTTTCCGTGGGCGCTTACCATGCAGTCAAGCAAAAAGTTACATTTTCCCAAGAGATCATCATTTATCTTTTCAGAAGAGTCCGGTGGAGCACACTAGCACAAAGCACGATAAAGAAAATTAACGTCAACATCGATCCCCGTTTTAGGTGCATTATACATCAATACACTTTCATTCTAATTCTAACTTGCTTTCAGCTCACTCATCCATTCTAATTCTGTCGAAGTTCGCTGATTCTACAGAAAGCAGCATGGGAGCAGAAAGGGGAGAAAAACAAGAGAGATAAAGTGAAAGCTTCCGATGCCAATATACTGCGTTGATGATAATGTCTCTATAGCTGGAGAAGGCACTATACTTCCAGAAACACATCACCTATCATCAAACTGGAATAAATATGTTCATATCGGAGAATCATCAGCAAACTTTTCGACGCCCCATATTATTTAGGTTTTAGGTGGTAGACTATGTATTCCGGAGTTATCCTGTTACAGTACCGGTAGTGTGTGGGTGATGACATATATTCGTATACAATCTGCGTGTTGTTCAAGCTTTAAAAATACCGTTAATTATGGAATCTGGATGGGAATTTTAAGGTAAGCATTGTCTGCAGTAATTGAAGCAGCAAAATGATAATGTTTTTACAAAACAGCACCCCACGTATGTAGTTCCCACGTCCTTATTACGCTATTGTGAACTTTAATTTAGGCTCAAAGTTCTTGGAATCTGGTAATTTAACACTTCACAAATCCAATACTGGGAGGATCAAGTGAGCCACATAACCGGAAGACACTCATTTTCTGCAGCCAGTAATTGTATGTAGCAGAATTTGGGAATGTTTATGGCGCACGTTCATTACCACTAATTTTTAATGGTTCTTTGATAGTGGTGAAAGGGTTCATCGGATTTCGAAGGAAACTAGCTGCCAGCTCTCTGAAAATTGAATAAACTCGTGCTTTTCGCAGAAACCTTAAGCTCATCTTAGTAGGCCTACTTCCCACATGCCTATCAAAGCATGGAGCATAATCACAGCATAAAACCATACACTATGCCATTTCAAAGGACCGAGTAGGAAAACCTGACCATTTCACAAAATGTTAAGGATGAATTCTAAGATAATTTTCAATTTCAATGAACTTTGCCGTGCCCACTAATGAGAATCTAGATGAATACAATTTCTGCTTACCATGTTTATTAACCGCCCGAGTTGGATCACCAAATGGGAGGATGGAACGAATAATAACTAGCACTATAAAAACTAACCGGAAGATAGAAAGTCGTTTTTGAATGGTTTACTATCCTATGGCATCTCAAAAACTTTAGTAACGAGAGAGTTCCAATGAGTCTTCTTTGTAATACGCAATGTTTCTTCAAAACAAAGCCAAGATTAACACAGGGTATTCGAATGTAGGTTGTATGGCTTATTGATAAACGGTAGCCTGTTTTGCTCACCTATACAACATGAAAAGTACTGCTTTAAGCAGTCCGACAAATTAATTTTTAGCGAAACATTAGAGGAAAGAACTGACACTAGATGATGATTACTACATTCATGACGGCAGCATGCGAAGCATTCATGCTTTCACTAAAATAGAAATCCACGGAGTCTATAAAGAACTTAATGGACGCTTCCGGTTCGTAGATTAAGGGATAATGCATTCCTCGTGTTTCAGGAAGCTGAAGATACTAAACACATCATTTCCAAATGAAAGGGACGAGTCAAACTATAATAATTAGTTAAATTATATCCCTTCCTATATAAGGCCTATCACGACACGACTGCAATATAAGCTACGTTTTTTGTTAAATTTTCTATTGCAGTTTGACAACTGCACGTATTTCATGGATGGGGTGGAGGTGAGATGAGAGTATGGTGTGAACATGCTTGCTTTTCACTACAAAAAGTTTGACAGTTAAGTCAATACACAATCAGATATTGGAAATTGTAAAAGAGGCGTTCTTCTTCCCGTAAAATATTGCAGAGCTCACTATAAATATTAGATAAATTTATCCCAACTTTGAGTTGGATAGCGACACTGGCTTTCTTTATAGACGAGAAAATAATAATATTATGATATACGGAAATGCTTTTCAAACTGTCGTTGTCAGACACTAACCAGCATGAAATATTATTTGTGTTTCTTGAGGCGTTATCCCGCAAGCTCAACAATGTTTCTAACGAAATGTAACTGTACTACCGTACCAAAGAAAAGGGAAAGGGGCGATAGTCTTTGTAACTGCGTCAAGATAAAAAAGATGTTTTCAAGGATAGCTCATGTGTTTAATAATATATAACTGTAGTAGAATGAACTGATGGAGTGATAGCAAGCTAAATCTCTGCAGACGACAGTTCGTATGTGAGAAAAAGATGGAGCACTGACATTTGCTTATTTTTAAACCATCAGTTCACAGTTTTATGGCTGTGGAGAGCCCATTGTATTACCATGTAAGCTTTATTATGCCATTTCAAGTAGAATAAAACGGATATGTACATACAAAATAAAATGATATGTAGCTTTCTCCTTGAAGTGGAATGAAGAATGGAATTTCTTCTCAGCGTGCAGTAAATTTTACAAACCGTAGGTACCATACCTAAAAACCATACTACACGGCTTAGCGTTGTAATTCAACCCGTTTAACCAGTTCTTGGTAAGCCAACAATGTACGCTGCGTGCCCATTTGTCAAAAAAATAAAATTGCCTATGACGGCATCTAAAAAAGCACAACATCAGTTCAAAACTACATTCCCGCACATACCATTCAATTAAAGCATAAATGTCAAATGTTTTAATGTCAAAATTACATGTGAGGATTTCACTTAATAAACAACAAGACATAACACAGTGCGACGTTTTCTTTTCTGTTTCAAAACCAAAAGATAGAAGAAGAAGAAGTATCAAAGACATTATTTGTGTTATATTTACTTATCTTAGTCTTTGAATGCAGACCGAACCGAGAGAAAGCATCCAACAGGAATATCAGGAAAAAAGTGGAGAAAGAAAGCATATTTGCATCAGTGTAAACTTTACTGCACTCTAGTGAGCGAAAATCTAGACGATGGAGTTTTCACTTAACCACAAGTAGAATGAAAGCACTGCTTTTGCATTTCACTGCTAGATCGTGCACCTAGCGCTCCAAATTGTAACAAAGTTGATGGTGAAACGACAAATTACTCTTTGACAAACTATTTGATTTCATTTTGAAGTTGCAGAAAAAATATCCCCTGTATTTCTATAGTCCTTTTCCCTTGTTTTGTTTGAATTTGAAATTATTGATGCATCAAAAATGATTAGTTAATCAGATTGGATTCCTGGCATCGAAATGGCTTGCATCTTGCATTATCGTTTTCCTACGGCTGACGTAGAAGAATTTGGAGGAAATAGAAAACGATTTTCGATGTAGACCCAAACTTTTCCATACGTTTTTGATCAGTTGATTAAAAACAAATAAACGAAAAGTTTGCGCACTATACAAACATGATTTTCATACACACGACTGCTTTTTGTGGCAATATGGTCTTTTTTGGTGACAAACCTGACATCGGGAGCGGGATTGTATTAAAACGAAAAAGAATGGCAACCTGTGACTACGTTTAGTAAGTTTTTCCGTTTTACATTCCGGGTGGATTATGCAATAAATGAAAGCAGTTACGCTAAGAAGAAAATTATCGAGCATGTTCACTTCAGTTTATTCACATATGTATTATTACAATATAGGTGTGTACCGTTAAATACAGCAAAATTAATTCAATGTATTCCAATCACGAGTCGACGACAAATAAGGCACAGTTCATCGGAGTGGTATTGATTTGACATTTTATATTTCATCAAAATTATTAACTTATACTTTTTCATCTTATCCTTTTTATACGTTCTACTATATTCCCATGTTATATAAAACAAAATTTATAGCAATGTTGGAAAGTACTGCATATAGTGTAGTACGTGATGAGCGTATGGCACACGATTTTCCGCAAGATAAAAAATTAGGTTTTCTTTGCGAAACGAGCGTATAGCGATAGTTGTCAATCGTTGTAGTGGTGAAATTAACCTAATAACTGGAAACGACGAGGAAAGTACGAGTTGCCGAGTTGAAAATACCGCACCAGCAGCCGCTGCCACTTTTTGTCAAGTATCATTTTCCGATGAGCTGTTACACGCTATCAAAGGTACTTGAAAATTTTGACGATGAAGTTTCTTGAACTGCTCCTTTTCCCTTTGGGTTTCTGGTTGCTCACACAAATATGAAGCGTAGATTAATTCTGCGATAAGATCAAAGAGAATTATGAAAATTAAGGATTCCAAGGACTTTGGAAGAAAACATTACACCTTTTAAATAAATATTTCTGTTACATATCTTCAAAAGAGAAAGTACACAAGCTCTTTTATCTGTCAGTGTCATTAAAGCTTGGTCAGAAAAAATTACAAAAAAATACTGCCACTCACCCTGTTCATTAAATATAGGTGACGCTTGAACTGAGTTGAAAATGCTTTGTATCTGCACAAAATCACACTGAATCTTCTGCCATGATGCTATCTCAGAGACAAGCTTGGCAAGCTGACGACATTTCTCGAAATCGATATGTCCGTTTGGAAGTCTGAGTGGGAGTGTACAATCATAATTTTGGGTGTCAGTCAAGAACAATAGATGGTTTATGATCATACCATTCATAGTATACACATTACACAGTACATGCCATACAATAATATAAGAGTATTATTAATAATGAAATGACAGATTACTTGCAGCTTGGCTCTACGTGCTACTTTTTTTACAGTGACACAAAAAAAACTATTCTATATAGGTTATTGTAAAGATGTGAACGACACTACTCAAGCAAGCATTCCACTATATAAGTACATAAATATTCGATAATTTATCATTTCTCCATCATCAACAAGTAAGCACACATACCTAGAAGGGTGAACTGAGTCAAGATTATAGATGTCCTTCATGAGAAGTGAAAAATATGGTACAAGTATTCTATACGTTTGACTGTCACCAGTGGCTGTTGTGGTGCTTGTACATTGCCATACGGCCGCCTGTACGTTTGCAAGTGTACAAAAGTTAATGATAAATTGAATGACAATTTGGATCAACAAAGTTATTCTTTTTGTCTCAAACAAGTAAAAAGGATTGAATAAGCATGTGATGAAAAAGGAGAAAAAAAACTTTGTTGACTGACTTCTACTTGAAACTTGAGTAGAAACGATGGGAAAAACAAACTTTCCTTTTACCTTGTATAATTTTCTATAAGGAGCGTAATTTTGTTGGGGATCCACCGCTTTCTCTACCTCTGCAAGCTCTGTGTACAGTGGCTTGTTCCACTAAAGGATAAATGAAGAATCAAGATCATATTATATCTTCATTATCACAGTTGTAATGATATAGTAGAAATATGGTGGCGTGTCACAACGCTACAACGTTTGTCAACTACCACTGTTGCTACTAAATCTACGTCATACAACAACCAGTTAAACAAAGTTTGTGTTCAGGAATTTTCCATGATGAGAACTTCAACAAATTAAAATACCTACTCGTAGTGAAAGACGTCGTTAGAATATTAATGAGACGTGACGAAAAATTAGTTACGTCAATCATAGAGTATAAGAACAAGACCCAAATCACTTCCAAGTTTCCCATTTATTTTTCTCTATTGTTTTCAAAACCCTTACTGTTTTTTTCAGTCGAGCAACAGGAAGGATGTTGAGACCAGCAAGGATTGCCATGAGGGAATTAAAGTTGCGGAGGTTGAGACATTCTTTTGCTACTTGGATCCAGTATTCACAAACCCTGCAGCGTGATTTCTTCTTGGACATCTAGAGAAAGGGAAAAGAAAATCTATTGTTAATGGTAGTTGTCAGCGAGCGGACTGGAGAAATATTATTTAACATTTCATGAGTGAGTGCTGTAGGATGAAAGTGTAAGGCTAGACTTTCTCCGAACATCTAACATATTGACAAATAACCAATGTGACGACAGGTACATGGAACAAAATTGAAAAAAAGCATAAGCATTTATACCTCTGGAATAACATCTCGTAGCTTAAAAACTTAAATGCTCACTAGAATGTCAAGTAAATATTGACTTTGAATTTGCTTTCAATTCTGCCTCAGAACTTGTCCCATTTGTCTAAACGATATATTAGTCTATTTGGCTGTTGACATTTTGTCCGCAGTTCTGAACCAGACAAAGAAATTAAAGTTTACGATAGTATCCACCATTACAAGGATTTGTTCTCTGCACTCATTCGACTCGAGAACTACCTACCGAGCGACGTCTTTCTGAATTTCGGGTGTTCACTATTCTAAAGGATCTTTTATTCATACCACAAAAAGTGGTATTGACAAAAATGTACATCCAACAGATTTTCATTTGACAAATGTATAGAAAATGACCACACAATGCATAATTCACATAAAAACGATCGAGAAAGTTATACGATATACCTGTATAAATTATATCATAAGTTTTGTCCACCTTTACCTTACATATTTCCGATGCGACATAATACGTAAGTCTTTGGAACCATCTAACATACGCCTCTAGATTCTTGGTTTTACGATTGACACAGTCACAGTGGCGTACACCAGTCTTGAGGTCCTCCTTGCCCAAGGTCTACAAGGCAAAAACGAAAAATAATATGAGGGAAAAGGGAAGAAAAATACGTTTATGTTAAAAAACAGAATTCGATCCTCCTCATGGCATTCCTTCGGTTTCCCATTGTTTCTTTAACGTACTTCTCTCCTTTCTTCTTTTACCCTGGTAGTGTGTTCCTGGAGTCAGGACATGTAAGTAACATTCATCATTCATGAATCACGTTTTCAGTTAACTATTTACTATGGTTGAGAAGCTATTGAAAAGGAAAGAAAAAATCAGCTATAATCGTTGTACTAGCATAGGAATGTTGGTGGTAATGCGACATCACAATGGGACCGCGCTGAGTTACTGCTGCGGTACCCCTGTGACGCACAGCTCCTTAATATCTCTCAACCAGAACCTCCACACAACAACAACACAACAACAACATGAATGCTCAGTCCAAGGAAATGAAACTCTGAAAAAAGTGTTTCCCTGTCCAGTGTAGTTGCTTTGTTGAAGGTAACAACCCAAAGTGGGGCTTGCATCTTTTCCCTTCTTTATTGCCCTTGTCTCTTGCTCTTTCTCTCTATATATATGTTTTGATATTATGTCTGCGAAAAAAATCATGTCTCGACCACAAAATCTCCTTTGCCTCTCACACAAAACTTGTGAAGTCAAGAAAAATGAGAGGAGAAACTTCCGCAGATGTTCCTTCCTAAATCCCTCTACTTAAACAGCTTGTACTTTTTCTTGTATTCTTCATATTTTGGATAATAGGATGCCAGCTATTCTATTATATTAAGTCTGTTTACACATAGGATATTGGGTATACATGAGTATAGGTATCATCTTAAATTCGATATATTCATCTGGGTTGCTTTCACTTTGTTATATGTATAGCTTACATTAAAAGCATTTATGTACCTGAACAAATTCCTCGGGACCTATAAAGGAAAAGCGCTGCAATTCGACAAGCGTCAGTTGCTCTGCCATTGTCGCCGGATCCGGACAAATTGTCACTACAGACGGCTGCAAAATGAAAAACAAAAGTGAAAAAAGTCATTAAACACGCCGTCATTTTCTTTCATTTTATGGAGTAAACTTATATGCACAGTCAGGGAGAGTTTCACTAATGTTTTACATCATTATACATGACCATATAACTCAAGACTCAAGATGAAGGAGCACGAAGGCTTCTACGCTTCTAGCATTAAAAACGAGTTTCATTAATCAAAACACCAATGTTTCACTTTGATAAAGTGTATAAAAGAAAATGATAACAATAATAAAGGGATTTATATTTTAAAAAGAGAAAATTGTAAAGAATAATGAATACGTGCTCATGAGCATTTGCTAGAGCTGTAATTTGCCTTTTTTGCTAGTAAACGATACTAATCTAGTTTGTTGAGCATTTACCAGAACAGTAGAAGTAGCCAATAATCAGGAAGAAAGATTTATTTCGCGTTAACTGGAGGAATGCAGAATGCAGAAGAGTCTACAGCACTAATGTGTTTGCATGATTACTTAACATTAAATATACATAATACCCTTATACTTGTGTGTGCTTCTACATTGCAGCTTGATGTTGGGTTCGTCGAAAATAAAATAACAATGCTTTCAAAAAAACCTCCGCGTGGCATAACATGCATGCGTTCACACTATGAAGTAAGGAAAAAGGGTGAAATCTAAATCTTTTCCTTGTTTGTTTACGCCTAGCAGTTTAGCGTCCACGGGCATAGAATGCATAATTAACAATGAACAACTGTGATAACCAGGTATCATGCATTGCTCACGCCTTTTCTTTTCCTCTTCTAGACAAATCCATTAACAATTAATACTGATGTGATGTGATATCCAGCGGCGCACAGAAGTATCCATCACACGGCAAAAGCAAGTGAAGGCAGGGTGTCTGTGCGTAAGTGCCTACAAGGAATGATCTTGGGTTCTTACTTTCACTCGCGTAAGTTTCTTCTGGCGAAGAAACCTTCTTGTGCTGCACGAGAAGGAGAAAGATTTACGTGAGTCAATCGTGCCATAGAAGGAAACGGGGTAAAACTCAGATGCAGACTACTCTCTATCGTTTCTTCCTCTTGCTTGCGTGATTTCCTTACAACTCATTTAATATTCTCCTTATGTCGATATTGTTCCGTGCATATGTACTCCACGTCTTACATTACATTTTACGTTTTCTTCGCTGCATTCTCCGTTTCTTTTGGTAGGAAAGAGCCAGGCAGGGAGGAGATATTCATAAACTAGGAAGAAAAAGAAGAATGCAAAGAAAGAAAGGATGAAGGAATAAATATTAGAATCCAGCTTAAAAGTTCACATTCTTTCTCTATTTTAGTTTTACTTGTTCATCTCTTGTACAGGAAAGGAATGCAAACTAGCCGGAAAGGGAAGGAACTTAAAGAAAATGAGCCCTAGCTCCTGTCTCCTATTACACGTACTAGGAACATTGAGATCCATAAATTTTATTCTCTAGAGAGAAAGATCAGCTCAAGAAATGGAGAGAGAAGGAATCTTGCACATTTCTGCTTATTAGAGATTCATCAGTATTCACAGCTACGAGCGAAAGATTTTCTCCTGTATTCTTTTCTCAACGTACACAAGTTTACTTAGAAAATATTCTTTCTCACTTTTAGTTTCACAACCAGTTGTGGTGATATTGGTGAAATATAAGTATTTTTAATAGAGGCAGTATGATTTTCTTCATCTCCCTCTCAATTTTGACATCGTTCATTCATTCATGAAGAAAATCCCGCTCTTCCTCTGTTCTCTCAGCTAAACGCATAAGTTGCATGTCTTCATCGCACCCATTACCATTGCTCTTTTACAACTTTCCCCGTTTCACCTTGTCCCTTTTCTCTTCAACGGAGCAACGATGGAGGAAGCCAAACATTTCCTCTCATTCTTCATAGCTGTTATAACACCTATGCCACAGAGAGCATTAATACTCTTGTACTCTCATTTGTATGAATATGAAATTTAATCAAGTTGGTCAAAACGGAGGGAATGGGAAATCAGAAGAAAAGTTTTTTCTTCAGAGGAAAGGAAAAGCCCGCCCAGTCAATTCAAACGATTACATTCCATATCATAACAAAAGCTTTGCTCTTTTACCAAATGTTTTACATTTGAATGCACAGAGTAACTTTTCGCCTTTGCTGCGACTTGGAAAACTTTGTCTCTCTGATTCTGACTCACTCAAAAAATATTTTTGTGGTACAATGTCAACTTACAAAAAGAAGTATGTCTCCTATACACTAAAAAATCGACTTTCCGACTTGATCCCCCAAGATGATAGAAAAAATAACTTTCAAAAACCTTTTGTAATATCATACTCTCACTTATTTACAGGGAAAACTATTTATCTGCCAGGAGACTTCTAGAAAACCGAAAACTAATGCAAGATTAGGGTTCTCTGTGCAGAAAGTAAAGTGAAAGTCATGCACGAATTCATTTCTGCCAAACAAAAAGCTTTCCTTGTGTGCTTACTTATTTCCTTACTTGTACTCAATGGTAAACTTTAGATTTTTTTCGTAAACTCTTGTGTCTGTCTCGTAGGTCGTCTTCAAGAGTTTTTGAATGCAATAAGTGGAAAATGAATGTCTGGAAATGTGCAGATAGTTTGAGGATACACCCTATTTTACGAAGATTGGCATTTGTAATACAAACTTTGTATACAGTTGAACTGGATGTATTAGTTATTTGAGATGTTTTTACTTTTTGGCGCATGTTATAGGAAACATTGTTGTCATCTCCTGCACATGACTGGTAAAAAATTATCAAGCTTAAGTTATCAGGTTTTTTTCCCATTTATGTACCTCAGCACTTTTACCCACTTCACACTTAAAAGTATGAATAAAAATTGCGATAAAATATGAAAAACTCATGTTGCTGACTCAATTTTGTTATTAAAGCAGCTCGTTAACTTACTATTAGACTATTCTCCATGGATCAGATCACACCAAATTGAATGAAACCATGCTGCCCCCAAATGATAGAAAATCATAATGATCATGGTGATACTTACTTTTACGACTTTATATGGGCCTTCCGATGCCTGAATATGTGTGAGTAATAATGACGATATGCCCGTATAAAAAACGAACTTTGAGTGGATATGATCAAGGATGAACTGAGTGAAACAGCAATAATAACGATAACCAAGATGGCAATGAAAACTATGCACTTACGGCAGCAATGGGCTCTCCAATAGACGCTTCAGTCGTTACACGATGAAGAAATTCTTCGTACTTTTCCAGTGCCGCCAGTCGAGATAGTAAGGCCGCGAGGAGCTGCGAAACCTGTTCCCGTACCTGCATCGGTTCGAATTGTTATCATTATTACACAACAAGAAAATTAGGTAAGTTTTTTAATATGCATGGCTAGTAAAGAGTGTCCTACTGCAACAAAATAAAATGCCATATGCATCGATCCCATTCAGTTTTCTTCTCACACATATGCATGTGCTATTTACACTTTCTCTTCAGCCTATTCCCTTTGTTGAGTAAAATGGATTTAAAAGAATACCTTGCTCGTGAAAGAAATCTTTGTGAAGATATACTCACATTAAAGAGCAAAAATAAAAAATAATCACGAAACCGTGAAACTTGAGAGAGAAATAGAGAGAGAGGCAATGTAAACAGGAAGACACGTACAGACCATTGATATGGCGAAGGGATATTCAAGCCTATTTTCACTTTGTAACATATTTGCACAAGATTTTCACTCCACATGAAGTGGCGATATGAATTGTATTAACGGGCAAAGTTATCCGAGTCACACAACTACCATGCATTTTAAAAACTTTTTTTCCGCGCTAAAAAAACTCTACCTATATTAATACAGACATGTGTGGGAAGTTCCCATTAGTAAAATATGTTACAATTTTATTGCTATCAGCTTCTCAACAACACATCATCATCGTAAAGGAAACCAGAAGTTATAAAATGACTAGTGAAGCCATGTATAGCAGCAGGCAGGTTGTTAACTCTGCTATTTAACTTACTAACATACATACCTCCTCATCTGATGATACACATCTGTGAGCCAGGATGCGAACATGTGCCATCATCCTATCATCTCGAAAGTCGTACGGATAGAGCTCGGTCCATGGACGGAGAAACTTAACCAGCAGTGGGATCACATTTAGTGGTAGGTCGATATCATCCTGAAAGAAAGGCAAAATCACATCATTGTTATTAGTAATATTTCTGGGTTTAGTTGGATATCTGATTGTCACAACGCGGCGCAAACACATAAACTCTACAGCAATGCAGTATAGCTTGGTACATTCATAATTTTTTATGGTATGATGATGAATGATGAATGTTGGTGCGGCGTAACCAGTGTAGTTTATCAGACTGCTGTACGGTGTGTGGTAAAGCAAGGCACAATAAATGATGGAGGTCACGCCTAGAAAATTAAAACTTGGTGTATCGTGAAGGAATGCACAATGGAAATCATTTCACCACACCGTACTTCTATTACTAGTATTATTCATGCCGGTGGCTGCAATGTTTGCTGCTGTATCAAAATTATTAATACACCCGCTGAGCAGTCGAATTGATGTGTTTGGTTTATTATGCTATTCTATTCCGCGTTGTTGCGTCATGAAAATGAAAGCTATAAAAAGTTTTCATCACTTTCTACGTTTTCATAGTATTAATATCTTTGAAATTGCAATATGGCGATGCAATATATAGCATGCAAAATGTCGGCTCAAGTGGATTGAGTTCGTGCAACCACGTGAAATTTGTGCTTGTAGTTGGAAGTAACTAAAGAAAATGTTCCACCACTTGTAATTTAAATAACAGTGATTCCGTACTTCAGTGGACGTATCACAGCTCCAGACATAATATATTTACATCAATGTGGTTACAATGTGGCTTCATGCGGTGTCCCTGTAGCATTACTAAGGATGCTGATGAAAATGATGTGATGTCATATTCAGCATGCATAGCCAATAATGACTACAAGACGCCACAGTAATAATTTGACGTTCAGTTGCAAGCATTACCTTATCATCACATTACATACTATAGGCTTTTTGTTCATTTATTATTTTCATCATAAGCTCCAACTAGAGAGCACAGAGGGTTCCCCAGTGACTAATGTAGAAATTGATGAGTCTTATTGCGATAACTTTGTATATAATACATACCTTGAAGTCTCCTTCCTGAATACGTATTTGTAGTTGTACATCCAGTCACGTCATTCACAAGTCTACACCACCCGGTACAACATCAAACAACCACACAATGCGACTACACATTGCTACCTCCATGAATAACTTCATTTTTTTTACAAAAAGGAAGAACAACTTCCTCTAAATTTTAGGTACATTGAAGATGGTCAAAGGTTTGACAAATATTTGTTTGTCGATTTCAAAGAAAGGCTCATTACTTAATATAAATAAGGAAAATATTAAAGAAAAAATATTCAAAATACCAATCGAAAAAAGGTAAAAAATCAAAATACATAGCACACTGTTCAGATTTGTGTTTTCAATAGTGAGAAAAATTTCTAATGTCAATTTATTATTACGATCAACATTAGCTTCATTGCGTAAGAAAAGAATTTTTACATTATTTTCTTCGTCGACACTACGATCGCATAACTTTCTCTTTCATGCAACGATGATGATGAAAAACACAATGCACAATAGATATTATGATGGCAATGACTGTCATTGCCGCAAACCACCAGTCTTCATGCTAACCACCGCCTCAACACTCACGATTTGCCATTTATTCCATTTCTCCGTGTTCTATAAAGATGATTACACAATGCAATTCTTATACCTATACTCGTCACTACATCTTACTCTTTATCTGCTGCACGGAGGAACCGACAAACCATAATATTATTTCTGAATTTTGAGAATCCAAAACGTATGTTTCCCAGATTCAAGATAATATCTTTTTTTCGAATATGCATAGTTTGTACCTTCATAACAATAAATGACGAACTGGTTAGGTGTATAAATTTTTATATTGCATCTTTTTCCACATGGGTTGGGGAATCGATGAGTTTTTCTAGCAGTGTGGAAGAAAAGAAGCCCTGTTTTTTGCTAAAACTAGAAAATTCCTGTTCATGCACAATTTCTCAGCTCACAAAAGTTACACGCTTTACCACCGACAGACACGGCAATAACCCTGAGCCTATTCAAGTATTCATACATGTAAAAGGAGTAATAATGGTAATAGTTGCATAATGTCATACACACAACCATATATAGAAGACATTACTCTAAATCATGTCGTTTTCTTCTTCTCATTTCTGGAAACGTGAATATGCTCCTTTTGCGTCTTCTGTCCTTCATTGTATATTCATTCCTTTTGTATTGTAAACGATTTACAAAACGGGAGAAGAGTCCTGTCTTTTTGTTTCCTATTTTATATTGCAATACAGCAGTTCACTCACCGTGGTACTGGTATATTTCACGATACATAAGTGCAAGCAGATAAGTCTCTCTGCCTGTGTGTTTCTTATTGTTCGAAATAATAATTCCACTTTGATTGCCATATTATTCGTGTTCCTTTGTGAGGCTTTGTATGTTATTATTATTATTCAAGGAAATTTTGTGCAAAATATGTCGCAGTGAAAAATATATTCTGAACAGTTTCCCATCTTAAGTATATTTCGGAATGTTATGGTGTGTTCATGTTTATATTCGCCTTCGTATATAGTAATCTTTATAATATACGAGCCGCATGCAAGGTCTTCTTCTCAAACGAAGGAGCAGACAACTCCGCCAGACAAAACTGAGATAATGAGATTATTATAAAGGGAAGCCTTGTAGTCTCACAGTTATTACAAGCTATTAAATGATAAATATGGAAGACAATGGAATAAGAAGTGGAGTAATCATCTTCATAGCTGCTATAAGTTATATTATGTATGACACACTATACAGGCGCAAAAGTGAAAGTGAAGAGAAGGTTTTTCCCGCTAAGGGTTCTTTTAAAGGGCCCATCGACGTCCTCCCCTAAGCCTTTTCTCGATTATCAACCAAAAATGTGATTTTCCAGGAAGCTGGTAATGATGAAAGCTCTTAGCTGATTTGTCAGTGTGGAAAAGAGGAAGTGAGGACAGGAAGGGTATGAAGCCATATAAAAGAGAGACTAAACAATTTTCACTATTTTCAATGGAAATTTCACAAGGAGAGATCGATTTAAATTCTATGAATGGAAGCATTTATATTAGAGCGCCTCTGAACAGAGCTCATCCATTTTCCTCACAGTGTTTGAAAGTTTCACTCCACAGCTTTTGTGTACATGATGATGGTGTTTTAAACGATAGCTTTAAATATATCTGCCTTTGTGATAGCCTCTAATCTCACTTTGACAGCTTGTGCGGAACTCTTATTGTAATAAAGATTTGAGTTCCAACTTTTCAGAAAAGTAGAATGTCGTGCTTTGGTTGCTCTTATTATTGCTGTGCTTGATGCGCTAAAGTAGAGTCCGTTTTTTTAGAATATTCACATCACCAATTGTCGGTTTCATAGTCTGTCCATGTTATTGTTAACATAAGCAGGATGGGAAATCCTTAATTGGCGACGCGCATATTCTTAAAAAATGGATAGTAGTATTACAGCAACTTTTCACAGTACCTAACCGGATGTAGCCAATTTTCTCAACCATGAAATGTCGATCCCACTTTTCACCAACCATCTACAATAGTTTCCGTGGTCTGTAGTTCCCTCTGTGCAACTCCTCCACTTTTTCAACTGCCGCTCTGCTATTTTATTCCCTCCAGCAAATGTACTTACCTCCTCTTACCCTCATATATTATTATGCAGCTTGCCCAGTGATCCGTTTTGCGCTGCTATGTAAGGTATTTCTGTACTTGGTAATTTACTTGTGTTGGATGTTAAGTTTGATGGACGAAATGGAAGAGGAGAGAGCTTAAATGTATTGTGACATGAAAGTAATGCTCATTCGTATTCCCAAGTTAGCAGGAAAGTATGCAGCGACAACTCCTCTGACAACAACCCCGCCGAAATTCCAATGAACATTGCACATAATGTACCCATTATTTTCATTTCTTAAAAGGGATGCCGACAAAGAGATGGGGAAAGGTCTTTCCAAATGAAAAAAAAGAATGTGTTTTGTCGTACCCTGTGTCCCTGTACATTTGGCTCTCTGCCCCTGCATCCGCGTATGTACACATTACTCTCGAAGCCATTTGCAGATAAAACACTTTGCTGAAAAAAGCACAATTTATATTGACGGAAGGAGAGATAAAAAAAATTCACATACAAAAAAAAACCTCCAACATAATACGAAACATAAATGAGCGTTGTACATTTTACTTGTTATACTTAGGTATAGGAGGCGCACAGTATACATCGTTTAGAGAAAGTTAAACCCTTAACCCTCGCAACATGTTTATTTATCCGTGTTGAAATAAGCTTTGTGAGCTCATTGTCACGTCAGTAAAGTGTTTTCCAATGGACTTTATCCTAACCAGCCCGTCACTTTCAGTTTACATAGCGTTGTTTCGAGTACAATACGACCGTTCACATTATCTATAATATATCCTCCGTAACTAGTTCTAACACTGTTTAATGCCCGATGACATCTTACACTCTACACGCTGACGTTCTCTCTTTCTCTCCATGTATCTCTCTATTGGGCAACGCTTTTCTTAAATTTGCTGACACAGGCGAACAACATATAATAATGCCCTGTGCGAAAAAAAGAAACGCTTTCAATGTTTATATTTGTTCATGGTTGAATACTTTGTGATTATATGCTATCTACGTGTACGTTTAAAAAATGACGCCCCAAAGTGATATTACATGTAGGTCGGATTCGGATAGATGTATGTGGTGAGTACATGCATGGGTGGTGTAACTAAAACGCGATGTCCATTTCATTTTAAAATAACACGGTCATAAGTTCTGAAAGAGATTTAACCTCATCCGCTCAGTAAATAGACTTTGGATGCCGTTACGACTTCATCCAGGCGAAGGAAAAAGGCTTTTCAGTGGGTAAACCCTTTTCATGAAATATATCACAACCATCCATTTCATCTACCTTCAGCAACTCTACCATCGTCATATACAACCAATCCAAATTAGTTTCGGCTTACTTTGTCATATAGTCAAAGTCGCTGGTACAATGGAGAAAGCATGTAGCAGCTTTGGCAGTACGAGCAAAAGTAATGCGAATTGTGGCAAGCAGGATAGATGCTAAGCTGAAAAACTCCGATAATAGCTGCTTCTAGCTAAAAAGAATAGCAAGCTGGGAATCCGTTTATTTTCAAAAAGGCCAGAATAGACTATATAATACGATACATTTGCATCGTTATTAGAGTGAACTTTGCTTCCAGCTAAAGCTTCATGTATATTATATATTATTACTGCTAAGAGGATCTCCTCCATTTGCCATCATTTTTAGCCACATCACATGAAAACATTCCATCACCATTTCATTTTTGAAGCATCGGAAAGAATTTGTACCCCTTTTTGTATACCCACTGAGTTCTTTCATAGTACTTATTCATGTAACCTCATTTAAAATAATCAACAACAAGAGTAAGTAATAATACGAGTATTTTTGCATTTACTTGCGTGCATGAATTCCATAATATGAGGAAATTTATTAATACCGGTTCTGAGCAAAGAGGTTTTAAAAGGTCTAAATTTCGAACTCCCAACGAACTTTATATACCGGAATTTGACGAAGTACATAACATCATTGTCTTTTCGTGCCAAACTTTGCATTCCAAATCCAGAAACAAACCACCCAAGCCACTATTAAACTTTGACTAATGCGTCTTTTCTCTTTAAAAATTTGCTACTCAATACTCATCAACTACTATAGTATCGGAAACTGCTTAGTGCTTGTCTTGTATCCAGCCTACTCTCGTATTGTATCGACTGATGGCTGTGCATCCTCATTGTAAACAGCCTTTACTGCTGTCAACACTGTAAGTACCAAAGCAAAGATAATAAATATACACTCCGAAAGACTATAAACTTTCCAAGTTTCACGAGTGAAAGTCTGGTTGTTCCACATACACGCTCCCGGGGATTTTAATCAGTGGAAAAAGATAAGAGAATTTACAATGTATTCTCGGGATGTGATTTGTAGTACCTATTTACTCCATTCATTCTGATGTCTCATATTGTATTCATGCTTGGATGCAACCTTACTGGTGTGTAGTTGTGGGTGCAAAGTAGGTACACTTGGGGTACGCTGTTAGATCGAAGGAACGGCAAAAAGAAAAAAAGGTTGAGTTGAGATAAGGCCACACGGAACAGCTCACGACTACATTTGTGTTATGCATGCGACCATGGAAAAGGAAGAGCAGAAGCGGCAGCAAAGGTACCACATTTTGTAGTAAGTTAGCAGTAATAGTGGTATAATAATAAACTTAAATATTACAGAGGAGACCAGTTAAGTAGACTTTTTTCACATTTTTAAGTTCACGATTTTCTGTGAAGCATGTCGTCCTGCAGAGTGAAATAAAATATAAAAACTTGCTGAGAGAAATGATATGTACTTTTTTCCTATCTCTCTTTGTAAGTGCCTCTGTGTATTTATAGAAGAGCTATGATGTTGTAGTATTCTCCCGAGTGTCTCTTGCTATACCAGTTGTAAATGAAGGAAAAACGAGGAGATGGAAACTCATGCCAAGCCAATTACTTTCACGGGACAGAATGAAAAATGACAGTGCTGGATAGTAATGTGGAGAGTGAGTACACTCACGTGTAATGTACGAGTGGGAATAAAAAGTATATATTCTCGCGCAACTTTAATATCTCTGCGAGACCCATTGTCGTATATTAACAGCCCATACGTATAAAACTTTTGTAAGATCTACCTGCCTTGATCTAGACAGAGGTTTGAAGGGAAAGGTGCTTATGAAATCGCGCCCTGTCTTGCAGTTTCCCTCCTTTTTTCGCATGAAATCTTTCGCATTGATATATATTTATTTGTAGCGTAACAGTAATCATTACAATCAATGCTTATATTGTGCTCCTTGCTTTCGCTATTAATAATACTATGATAGGTTTATTCAAAGAAAGTAGCTTGGAGAAAGTAAGAAGGAGAAGCGTGAACTGTGGTTGCAACACATTTAGATTGATACGTGCCTCGTAAGTACCTGTATGAACTGGTATCAGGATTGAGAGTGAATGGTGAAATATATCCTCAATATGTCCTTTTCTTTTGTGTCTGGGTCTAAAGCAGCATCAAAGTTGAGATGATATGTAAGAGTAGAAGAGAAAGAAGTGAAAAGCTGTTGGCCGATTTCATCTTCTTTTCTCAAGCTCGCTTGATTTCACTTTCACAAGATGATGGGAAAAATTATAGGATTTTGTTGGGTGGACGGATGACCGCCACCATCACCATCCACACTTGCTCTATTTGCTCGCCTGGGTACTCTGCTGGAATCCCTTTGTATACAACCATACATTCACACGTCGTAGTTAGAAAGTAATAAGCCGTGAGACAGACAGTTCAATAAGTGTTACACGACATGATTCAATGATGATGATAACTTAAGGTCCATATGCTTGACCACCATCCACAAATAAGCTGTGGCAACTATGTAGTTACACGAACATTAACATTCGGATACTCTGGAAGATCATCCTTTTATTTTGCTATTATAACTCATTTCGATCATTCTCTCTCTGCACACTGTCCCTATGATGGTAAAGCCATGCCATCCAACACTTTTGTGTAAACTGAACAAGCATTTCTCTCCATGAATGTGCTTCTGCACGTTTACGACAGCATGATAAACGAATCTGACTCTCCTGCTGTGTGTGAACCTACTAGATCAGCTAGGTTTTATCATTACACTATAATGAAAGCATTACACATATAACATATGTACGTACATGTGTTGGGATATTTTATATTTTATTTTCATCCACACGCACAAAAATGTACCATTGTACTACCTACATAAACACACCAAAGGCCCAGGGACAAACTAAATGACTCGTAAGTCGTAGTAGAAGTAAAATGTACAAAATAGACTTAAACCTCGGAGACTATTTATCAAATGTTAACTGGACAGTAGCATATGTTCCTTCCTAGGTCCATGGTTATGTCATTTTTATGTTCTTTTACTGTTTTGACACAGTTGTTTAACTGCTCCAGTTGGATTCACAAAAATAAGATACAAGAAAATAATGTCGCATGTCAAATTCAGTAAATGTACAGCAACGAGAGTTTATACCATACTTCTTGTTAGGAATCCCAGGATTAATGAAAGTAGTAGATAGAGTGACACGTGTCTAAAAATGAACCTGGCTTACTGGAAAATACCTATGCTTGAGTAAATATTCGTTAACAGTCAAACCTGTATCGGCAATGTTGTTACAAGTAAAATTTGAATTTTCACAAAAAAAAATCCAATTCAATATCCATATATTGTAGCGTCAGCAAAATTGTGAGTCGATCTGCAGCTTTCACACATAAAGTGAATTAAGAAATAAGCTGGAATCGTAAAATTCCAGATGCCTACTGCAAACTTAAGTTTATACACAGTTACGTTGCATTTTGACTGATACTAAGAGCATTGAAAGCGGAAAGTTGGTATCAAATTTATGTAGCATTTTCTGTCGTTTCTTCACAGAAGATTTATGTCGGGCACAAAAACGTAAAGGAAAAGCCCCACACAGAAAGCTTATAGATAAATATGTGAGAGATCTTTGTGAGTTGTTCAGGACAATTCGTTATCGTGTTAAAGCATGCTTGCATAGCTTACAAAGATATTGTATAGGTATATATGCACAAATACGCATATCTTCAGGATCAGAATTATGCATCGTGTCATCTGTAGTGAAAAGTTTTACGAAACAAGGATTTCCTTGCGTTGTTCCTTTTCTCGATACGGATCCGATATGGTCACGCCAACATTGTACATACAATGACACAGATTTTTCCTGAGATCAGCCAAAAAAGTAAAGTCTCGACAACCTACAAGTCCTAAAGCGTTGTGTGTCAATGCTTGATGAATTCGGGAGAATCTTGCATATGTTTCTGTGGCTGTATATATATTTTGTTAAAAATTTCATCACTACAAATATGTTTGATCTTTCCGTGAGAAGCTGCCATGCTACATTTCGAATATTACGATATCCGTTTTCACCGAGTTTTTAAACCATGTAGTATAGTGGATACCACGATAATGATGAATGTGGTACAGTTAACAGTGATAATGTATATGATATAGCCTCAAGGATGCGTGAGTAAAGGATATTTATTTACCTCAGAGATTTCAGTGAAATCTGCTAGGCCGAGAGCACTGATAGGAGAAGGACCAACGGCTGCTGCTGAAGTACAAGTTGGTTGAGGAGAGGATCTTGGAGAGTTTTGTGATGAGCCTGAGACGTCAATAACTTCCTGAAATACCCTCCCAAGGAGTTCATGAGGTTGAATATAAAGTCGGGCAGAGAGAAGAAATGCAAATATATAGTCACGGTCCGGGAAATGAGCTTTTGTCGGAAGCAAGTGCTGTACTAGGGCTTCCCAAGTTCCAGAAATAAGATGGGGTCCATTGAAAATCAAGTCCTGTCAGTGAGAGAAAGAAAAGAGTGAGACTGGTAATACCGCATCATCAACAACATAGCAAGCGAGCCGTCTTGATCATCACCATTTTCAAGCAAGCTCTGTACCACTCCTTGCAAAAATAAAGCAGTCTACTAAGCAATTGTAGAAAATGAAAGAAAACCGAGAAAGAGACAGCAGAGGCAAGAGCAATAACGTTGTAAGTACTTGAGTACTCTGACTGGTCGTCAGAGTTTTTGGCATATTCTAGAGACAGACTCATCAACTTCTATCACTTCACTGGACAGATGAAACAGGCAAGGCAAACGAGACTAACTGGATACAACGAATAAATGGGAAATAGGCACCCATCTACAGACAACCACAAAGTTAATTTAACCCGCACAGATATTTAGTTCACAACTGCTGACATACTTTCTCCATTAGCCTAAGTAAAACAGAAAAACATTTAGTAAGTTCATTTCTAGAAAAGTAGTAGCTGAATTTAAAAACTTTGCAATGAAAAAGCAATATAAATCTTTCAGTTACAAACTTTATTCAAAATTTTGTTTAACGATATGGTTTATTATGTGGGGGCAATGCAATTTCTTTTAATGACTTTGTTATCAATATTTGGGGCTTATGTTAAAATTGTATTCTTTCATCTTCTCTAAGCTAGTTGTAAGTAAAGTTTTTTTTAGTTTTAGTATACCAAAATACTTTTAAGGGTTATCTATGACAGTATAACTCAATTGAAACTAGCACATAGTTTACAGACTTACATAAGAAGGCGTAATCCCTTAAAAGACTTTGGCTAGCTGAACAGTTTGAGTCATGATTTCTACCACGACATGCAGATCACCAGTCACCAGTGTCTGTCATTTTCAAAACTGCATAAACATTACATTTCCAGTTTACAGCAGCTAAGAGTAATAAGTATTAACTATATTGCCAAAATATTCACAGCCACAAAACCCCAAACGAAAATCTGATCTCATCTTAGGGCAAGTACGGAGTACAAAAGCAAATAAAAGCATTTTTCGTTGACAGTTACATTACATTAGTTCCATATAAAGTCTAGTTGTGTCGTGTACTACTTTACTAAAGCTTTGCAAAGCACCATCAAGGCCTAACTGAAAGAATAAAAGATGAAAGCAGTCTGACCATGCAAATAGTTTCTATAAGAGCTCACTTAACTTTAATGCGTATGTGTTTCTCTACTGTTTCTTTGAACGAGAGGAAAACTTCCCCAAAAATAAACTTTTACTTTGTTTTCTTCCGGCGAGAGGTTGTCAAAGCTGGGGCTCGCAGATGTATAACCAGACGCCCCAGCGTCGGCACCACTGCAGCTACTTGCTCTTCGCCGTTTATCACACAGAGATGGGTTTTCTGTAGAGTTGTGGTGGACTTTGCATAAAACAGGCAGCTCACAGTCGTTATCAAAATCGTCGTCATATTCATCTGGTTCTGCCACCGGTCGTCTCTGAGTTAGACAAGGTGTGTTGGCTGCACTACTGGCAGCTGTGCCTCCTCCAAAACCACTGCAACAGCAAGGTCCGTTTAGCAGGTGATACCGGTGGTGATGTTGCTGCTGTTGTTGAGTTTGTTGATGTGGATAGCCATGATGATGATGATGGGCCTGCTGCTGCTGTCGGCATTGATGTGGCGTATGCTGATGATGCTGTTGTGGATGGTAATGATGATGTTGATGAGATGGATGATGGTAATGATGATGATGCGGTTGATGAGGATTTTGTTGCTGGTGAGTTTGGAAGCGATAGTTACCTCCAGATACCAATCCTCCATTGACACCCATCATTACACAAGGTGGTGGTGGTGGAAGACCAATTGGCCCATTGCTCTGGGTTGAGCAGCAAGGTATTGCCCCATTTATATTCACAGTTGGTGGAGTCTAGAACACATAAAAAATACTCTTGTGAAGTATGTTGATAAACACAGAGAGAATTTACAATCGGCACAAAGTTTCATTTTGAACCGTGCAATGGTCGTTTTGCGCTCTGCAGGGAGAAAAGTTCAAAGAGGAAATTAGGAGATCCAATAATAGGTGACATGATGTCCATACTAAAAACCAGTCATCGCGAAAGCTCGGATACGAGTGAGCACACTACACAGGCGAAGCAGGCATCATGTTTTTCGTTATAGACCATTATTGTGAAGGTTGCATGGGAAAGTTCTAACGCTTCATAATAACTTGCTTTGATTAGGAAATGTATACCTACAAACCCATGAAAGCATTTGGATGAGGATGAAGCTCAAGTCTTCCTGTTTTGGTGGAGAAGTGCTTTGTTGTGGAATTTCAATATTGTGAGCACATATATACCTATCCACATAAAATGCGCTCATCTCTTTCTCATGCTTTCACCCTAATACATTATACGGCTCACAACACCACGTAACTTCTCCACTAAACTAACTCGTTAGTCTTATTGGAGCAAAGAGACAAGAGCAGGAGACAGTTTAGCTTACCAGCTGGCGAATAACAATGGTAGAATCTTCGTCCTAGCGGTTTTCCCTAACGACATCCATCAGCTTGACTAGTTGTTTCTCTGTTTTTACGGTGTGCTTTCTTTTGCCTAGGTATACACAACGTTTTGCATCTACCACTACAACTGTCAGGCTGCCTCTTATGAAGGGATGATTACGAATTTAATAATTAATCATCGTCCACTGGATTATAAATGACGTTGCCACTAAATACAACGAGACGGGCAAGTTTTAAGTTTTCTTACAAAGAGCTTGCCAAGTTCGCTAAAAAAAGCAAGGCAATCAAATAGGCCAGCACTGGGGAATCGTCTGAAGTTTATGGGATTTTGCTGCATCATTTCTTCCTGGATATACGAACGTTACACAACTAGTGCTGCAAAACTTTTCCAAATGCAAGTTTCACGATCATCCCTCTTTTTTGTTGCTGCCACATCCTCTGTCTTCTTACATTAAATTGGGGAGAGTATGAGTTCGAGTAAATACATAGACATAACATACTTTGCATTCAAGAAGGCACCTTTTTATGTACTTTTTAAGGGGAAAGTTAGCAAGTTAGCTACATAGTTCAGATGATGAGCAGGGAGGGAGGCAAAATGGAGAAAGGAAATTTTAAACTGCTTCAGCCGTCAACCAAATGATATGTTCTGAGGAAAGTGACTTTCGAAAGAGCTAGTTCCTACTATTTCCATTCATTTTGCCATATGCCATACAGACTCGTATATTCCTACTTTTTGTATATTTTCCTTGTGTTCTTTCACAGCGTGTACTTTGCTCTCTCTACTGCAAAATTTTGTTATCGTTGGCAGAAAACAGTTTGCGGATGTCGGAAAAAATACACACACACACATACGAGTATCATGTAAGGAGATAGAAGTATGTACAATATAGAATATAATATAGTTGGTAATAATCTTCCTTTGTGAGCGCACCCACGTACTGCAGAGGCAGAAAGCGGCGAATTGTGAATTATGCTTTGCTCGTGTGTTCAAAAAGCGCTTTTAAACAACTGATCTGTCGACTGTTTCTTCCATTCCACTTGCTTGAAATGATGACGCTGCCACTTGCTAGAAAGTAAACGAAATACAGAGCCGGTAGGACTTAGGTGTACTTAGTGCTTACTAGTTTCATTCAGTTACACATTTTATACTCTACCTAATTCTACTTTTGTTGCTTCAATGTGAAAGTGAGGCTGTAAGCTATTCCACGAAGAGGGTAAAACAACACGCACGTACTTGTAAATTCTGTACTCTCACCAGTCAAATCATCATCGCCTTTCTAAAGAGAGCGAAAAGCAGGAGGATGAGAGCGAGAGAGTGAGAGAGAGAGAGAAAAGCTGCAAAGGATCTGGTAAACTTTTATAGCAAAAACCGCTTACACATTTTGAAAGGGAATGAAACACACCATGACCACTATCAGGGTAATAATAATAATGGTTATGTATATGGCAGTATTACTTTCTCTTGAGCAATTCACACATGACGAACTTATAGATACTCCTTTGCCCAAGTTGCATGCATATATACATCAGCTAATACCTATTATCACTCGTTTTTCTTCTTCTGCTGTTAATGCTGATGTGAAATTGTGTCTATTATGGTGTGATGTCACATCCGATCTGTTCCTTCTACTGATGAAATTGCAAACTATACGTTCCCTCCGAAATAACTTTAAGTGCATCTGTCAGGCCTGCGGCAATATAGGGGAAGAAGGTGAGTCGATATGATAAAATCCTTACATGCATACTATACATACATCAGCTTCATAGTTGGTTGCTTTCATTTGACGTCTCCTGGGGACTAATACATAGGTCTATTCATGTCATTTTTGAATAGACATTCTAACTGGTAAAGGAATCTAATGAGTCTTTTCGGTCGGATTAAATGACTCGTTTGGGACGGTTTGTGGATGGCTTAAACAAAGACTGTTTCTCTCCACTTAACTTCTAAACACAATCTCATTCCTTATCAAACACTTTCTCCTACCCACCATTCCCTTGTACTATTTAAATGGATCCTGCATGTATATGTCAACTCTGAAGCTTTTCTTGCATCCGCAATCACCAGTGTTCACGTCCACTCTTTACAACTGTAACTTTCCATCTAGTAGACAATGCTGATTCTTTTTTTGTTAAGAAAGCTCACACTTGAAAATTCCTTAAGAGAATGGTCCATTGTACTTGGGTATCGTGAGAGAAACAAAACAGTAAAATGCATGCAGGCGTGTAAATATCCTGAAAATTTAATGTTTACTGTAATATATTGTGCTATATAATCAAGTTAGCAAAACCAAGAACGAAAAAAGAATAAAAATGGAATTTCATCGTGGCACAACCAACAAGACCAGACTCATCAACGAAAACAATCTCATGGCATAATACTGCAACTTTGCTGGAACTGCAGGTATATCACTGGGTATTTGTATATGAGAACAACAGATGTATGTATACTTATCATCATGCAATATTTACACTACGGCCCTTTATTAATTCTTGTTTGTTCTTGTACAACTTTCATCCACTCCGACTGCTACACACTCCGCTGGAATCTCAAAACCTAGTTAAAAAGTTAAGAAGTTTTGTTCAAAAAGGGAATGGGTTTTGATTGAACATTACGGTTATTAAATATACGCCCTTCTACACATGTGTACGTTCTATTTATACATTCCACATATTAATTTACACAACAGTCTCAAAATCCTCGTGGCGTTCGTTCTGAATCTCTTTCTTTTTCTTCTCGCTCCCTTTCAGTCGTCAAAAGCGAATATTCCAGGATTACAGTTGTTGTTATTATTAGTCGTTGGAGGAAACACTCAAGCACCAGTGAGTCAGCCTTGGTCTTGATTTTTATTTCTCCTCCTTGTTTGTATAGGGAAGAGGAGAAGGACACATGTGCACAAATTTATTGGCAAATACAACAGCCCGTATAAATTCTTCTCCTCTTCGGTTCAAGTTGCAAGAGTGAATCGCACAAGTGAACAGAGAAGTGCATACTTGCAAACAACTATACACACCATATAAAACGTACGTGGCCAGAATATATTCCGCATATCAAATGTAAAAAATAACTACTTCCTACATGCATACACCCTATGTTTAGTTACACATAAAAATCGCAATTTTATATTCTTTTGCATGGAAAATATGAAAATCCCGTAAAAGCTCCGTTTGAGCATGCAAGCATGACTATAATACAATAACTGTGCTGCTACAAGTAGCTCCGTTGTATGGACACAATAAGGTCTTTTGTTGCTGGTACTTCGTAATGCTCCCAGCAGTCGTAAAATTAACTCTCTATGTTTGGTGATGATCATGATGGTAGTGATGGAATATAGATACTTAAGGGCTGGTTGAAGCTTCTTAAAGAAAGTGGGTCTCGAAATGTTTGTTGTGCGTATGTCGTATACAAGTAATGTTATGCAGCTTCTCCACTTCACTTTTTCTAGAGCATACTTTTACAGCATATTATACCATATCATCAACAGTATCCGTTTTGGCTTTCCTCGAGGAAGTAACCAGTCTACTTAAGACGTTTCCCGTGTATACATTTGCATGATTTACTCCTCCTTCTTTTCTTTATCTTTGAACTGAAAGGAGAAGGACCAGAGGAATTTCTCAGTGTTTCAACATCTACAGAATTCAGGAATGCCCTTTGATTTCATCGTTATTTCGGTATATGCATTGCTCATGAGCGTCAGACAGATGAAGCGTAACAAGAAAATCCACATCCTTGGGAGCTATTTCAACTAGCAGTAAACTACAAATAGTGAAACATCAAATCTGGTCATCATATTTTTTATTTACACAGTCGTGAAAGCAATATTTGCCTAAGGAGTCAAAAAAGGATAGTCAATGTGAAATCATCTACTCATATTGTGTCCGCTATACATTTAAATATATGATTTCAACACAGTCATCGTCAGAGAGGTTTCTCGAGGACTTTGCTATTTATTGGTAGTGATATTGTATGCTCAAGCAATAACAATGTACGCGGGATCAAGACTCCTCTTCACCATTATTAGTATTACCCTCGTTATTATTATTATCATGGCAAAGTAATCCCTTTAAAGTTTCGATACGACATGGTCCTCATCAGCTATGAAACCATCAGCAGTAGCAACATTCTTCTAGTAGCCGCAGAGAAACAGGGAGATAGAGCGCAAAGTAAGGTTGTTATTTCCTGTCGGTTTTTCAGTATAGTATAGTCGTATATAGTGAATCTCTTTTGGGAAAAGACAAAGGAGTGTAAAGTATGCCGCTGCCCATGTACTAGGTCTATGATGATGGGTTGGATGGTTGGAACCAGCAGCCGACCAAAGATTCTCTTTCTTGTGGTTCTTTAAAGCTCCAATTTTTCCTTTCGCGCATTTCTCGCGCTTCCCTTGATGCTCCTTTAGTAAAACGATGACAGAGGCAATATAAAGAAAAATATCTGAGAAAGAGAAATTGTAGGAAAAGAGCATAAAGAAAACTGCAAGATCAACTCAACTTTTTGTAGAATAATATTTGTATTCGAGAATAACTGCGATATGCTCTTTCATTACAAAAATGCACACATTTTCAGGGAAAGTCTTTGTGATAGTAGTGAGCAGGAATTATTTTTATTAGAAAAACTTCTATACAAGGTCATGATAATAATCTTTGTGAGCGTCAAATGAATTTATATATACCCGAAGGGCACATTTTCCCAATAGCAAATAGTGTATGCCTATTACATATCCATAATATTATCCATAACTAAATCATGTCGTTTCTGCTGCTTTTGAAAGAAGGGAGCAATGGTGTAAACTTGTAAAGGGGACACACGGGCACCCTGATATATCACCAGTGAGTTTTTTCCTCCAGACTTACCCCCACTTTAATTTAGATGGATGACATAGAGGCAAAAGAAAATGTCTCTGTTTCTGTCGAAAAGAGAAAAAACTTGAACTCAGGCAAGAAGAAAGAATGAAAGAGAAATAAAGGGACAAAAATACTGGCAGTATTCTAGAAAAGATTAAGCATAATATGCAGTAAGGAAGAGAAAACTCGTCTGTGCGTAACTAAAAAAGGAATAGTAGGCAAACAGAAAGAAGTGAAACAAGTTTACAAGATGAAGGGATGTCGTAGGAAGACGAATAGATGGATGGCAGTAGCAGAAAAATAATCTATTTCATACAAAAACATATTTCCCAAGACCGTTGTGCTTACTCTGAGACGGTTATTATGGCAAAAAAGGCAGTCATGTTAAAACTATACAAACAAGCCAGTATTTTCTTTCTCTTTGCTTTCACTCGCTTCTTTTCAGACGATGAAATATGTATGCGTGTATATGGAGGCACTCTAAACTGCTTTCCATCTCATACTTCGGAATGCAAAACTGTGCTAATGTTGTTTGCTTTGTGTTTAAGTAACTACATGTGAGGACGCCAATAGATCTGAGGAATCCTTTCACATCCCGGAGCAATTTATGAATGACTGAATGATTGAAAATGGTTGGAGAGTACAACTTGTTTTTCTCAGTTCTCCGAATTGGAATCTCTCTCTCTCGGCTGATATGAAAGCCCAATGATTAAAATCTTGATCACACATTCTTTTTCGTTTCTTTCTCTTCTCCTCCTCAAGCACCCTTTTATTCATTTTCTTCCTTGTCGTCCCCTTAATCATCGAGATGTGAATGGCGATGGCAAGCTCGTTTATCTTCTACTTTGCATATGATTATTTTTGTTAATATTTAATATACTATTTACTATTTGAACGAAAAAGACAAGAAGAAATGAAACGAATGAGCGTAACAAGCGACTACTGTTGTTTTTACCAGGGAACATCTTCTCTTTGAAAAAAGGAACAAATGTCAGGAATCTAATTTCCTATCTGTCTGCAAAAACATACGTGATGAAAAACGCATGGAGAATCAAGGGAGATGATTGTTGCTTTGACGGAAAAGAACAAAAAAAAGACACTGTGGCATGGCATCATGTAGGGAAACCAAAAGAAGTGGGACATGATGAGGAAGATGAATTTCTAATCCACGCAGATGCCCACGTACAAAGTGTACAGGGATTCCATAATATGCGTAGACATTTCACTCTGATAAAAAATAAAATGGGAACAGAAGCATTTTAACAGTGGGCATGATGGTGGTTGTAGCATGTGTTGTGAGATAACGAAACGAAAAGAACGTCAGCTTTCATGTTGGCGTATTGTACTACCTAATAGTGTAAGCCCAGAAATATTTTGTAAAACGGAATGCTCTCTCGAGTCTCTATTTTCAGCTTGTTCGTGGAGGCATTACATCATCAACATGAATCATGATCCTGTCGTTTTTCTCTCTAATCTCTACCGTTCCTTTTACAGATGTGCCAAAAACGGCTAAACAAGTGAACGAAACGAGTTTTGTTTAAAAATAAATAAAAACTTTGCATCTCTCTTCTCCAAGCTTTCGGCAGATTTTAATATTTTCACGAAAAACAAATGAAGGTATAGCTAGACTGTCAGCCTTGGAAAGAATATCGTGGTCATAATAATGCATGTTACATTGTAGCATACTTGTAAGTGGAGCATGTAAAATGACGATGAGAGCATGACAGAGGAGAAAGCAGCTCGTTAGCTGTTGCGGTTTTCAATAATAATAATAATAATAATAATAATAACTGGTAAATGCTTTCTCGCGCATTATTTCACATTCCCTCACTCTTCCGAACAAGCTTTTGTCTTCTCATCTTTTTGAAGATAAAATCATAAGCTAGACACAGCGTTGACTTTATAAATTATGTTTACCAAAATCATTCGACTAAACAAAACTCAATGCGCTTGTGTCGGTGATGCGGTGTAATGCAGATATAACTCTCTTGAGCACGTTCCACCACACGCCAAACAATTAAAATTATAATATCATCATGAAAATAATTATGTTAATAATACTATTTATTCCAAATATTAACTTAAATTAATGAATTTACCCCTTCTGTAAGTTAGATTATAAGGTAAGAGTGTGTAAAAGCGATGGGGAATAGGTTACAAATGCAAGTACATCACAAACCCAAATTAAATCATGACAAGTTTCTCCACTGTGATTAATTCTTCCCCCACAAAACACTGCAAACGACAAAACTTGAGTAGAGAAAAAAAAACTCATTTAAATTATAAACTAGTTTAGGTCTGTACCTTACTGCGTCGAGTTACACTCGAGGAAGACGATGACGAGGAGGATGAAGCACCCTTCTGAAGTTTCCGAGCATAGTAGTACATTGCCATCTTATTGACTCCTTTATTCTACCGGGCAGACCGCTCCTGCATCAAAATACGTTTGTGAGAGAAAACAAGAAAATAGTTTTACACACAGAAATGTATACACTTTCCTTTTCCCAACCACTAATAAGCTTTAAAACTAGAATGGAGAAAGCAACGCTGCGGTTTTATTCAACTCCTTGCTTGTATTTATTGCTACGCTATTACACTACCACTTCTTAACTTTTTTCACACTCCCGCCTCCTCCCCACATAAAAAGCAACACACGTCCTAGTTAACTACCATATTATCCTCCTTAACTTATGTACATTGTATAAGAATCTGTATGCTGATACGACTGATAGGGATACATACAGTGTGTGAGAGAGAGGGTTAATGGTGTGATAATCTCAATAGCCTTCCCCTTCTTTTTCGCTCGAAAACTAAGTTGACATGGATAGAATGCTGGATTGTATGTGCTGTATACGTGTTTGTGTGTATATATGCGTGGTTGGTTACCCTCACCAATTTTTG
This sequence comes from Willowsia nigromaculata, assembly GCA_034700605.1. Taxonomy (NCBI): domain Eukaryota; kingdom Metazoa; phylum Arthropoda; class Collembola; order Entomobryomorpha; family Entomobryidae; genus Willowsia; species Willowsia nigromaculata. Next base: position 121,951 of record JAQIXX010000005.1, read on the forward strand.
GTTTGAGAAAATGGAGGTTCTTCGTAATTGCAACACACTGGTACGGTTTTGGTTGGTTGTTGTTGCACTTCCGAGCGTCGCAATAAACGTTGAGTTTTAGCAGATACACATCTGTCGTTTTTCATAGTCACATTATGTGCTCTAGATTCTAGATAGTGGAACGGGGGCACACATAACTACGTGCATATAAATACTTACAGCTTTTATTCCAAAGAATATCAAGGAATTTGTTATCAACGCCTCAACCATTATAGTTGATAGTGTTTATTATGTTTATTGGCGGTAAATTACAAATAGGCTGAACAAGTGCACGCTACATAACATAACTAATGGCTTTACGTGTAACTAATTTATGGCTTGTTTTCGTACATCGTCCTCTTTTCTTTGTTTGTTGGAGGGACAATGGAGAAAAGGACGAAGCATTCAATGGTCCTGGTGAAAGTTGTAAAAGGAGAAGAAAAGTGTTGTCGATAATAACGAGATAGGGATGTGATGACAATGATGATCGCTTTCAAGATGATGAAATTACTCACGAAGGTAATAATCACTGAGCTGCTCACTAATGCTGCCTCTGTGCAATATAACTGTTGAAGGTGGAAGATGGATACTCGAGTAGGGAGGGGGAAAGTTATAAGCGACAAGAACGACAAGGACAGCCATCGTGATCTTGATGTGGATAATGGTGTTTTTGATTGTGCTAACACGCAAAGCATCACAATTTCTTATTGCAATGTTTAGGATCGAAGCAGAAATTGGCGAGGAAGGACGTGGGAAGGGTATGTAAGGTACACTTTTGGGATTGTAGAGGCCAGCCAATTTGAAGCAGAACAATGCTGCTACTATCTGTGTATATCCGGTAATGGATGGGTACTTAAAAAGTGTAATAATAAGGGCCATACAAGTCTTCACAATTCTTCAACTTACTTCAACTACACGCATCATTGCATGACTTGTTCTCATCTGGAGTTGTGGAGAAAGCGCCAAAGTACATGATGATTGTGTGAGAAAGAGGAAACCATTGCATATTATAATGAGAAGTATTTACTAGGAGACTTTTTGTTTTACATGAATCCCATGCATTCATTACAGAGCATTTAATAAAATATATTACTTCTGCTTTACCGCAACGTATGAACAACGGAGCTAATGTTCTTATTCAAGCCATTTGACGACAAGTATACGACGCTCATTTACAGAAATTGCTCTTCTTATTTTTTTGTGCTTGTCTGTTGTACGAGTACGCGTGCATGTTACTCTCTTGTAATGGGGGCAGTGTAGCAGATTAATGGACAAAAAGTTTTCAATTGTCGTCTGGTGGTGGGTGGCGTACACTTTCATAGTTTGAACTTGTAATGGAAGAGAATCTTATTACCCTTCGAGGAGGGCACATATACATAATTGTACACTCATGGGCATGGTATAAACATTAAAGTGAGAGTCTATCGGGATGGGATGTCCGTATATCCACTAGTAAAGCTACTTCTCTGCTTATGGCAAAAGTGTTGACAAGGGGGCAAGGACACAGAGCGACAGAGAAGATGGAAAGTATTGCATCTAAAGCCATTTTCTCCTGGAGGCAATAAGGCGAGAAGGAAGTAACAGCTACTTGCTAACTTCATAAATACATTACATTACGCGTAACCCGTTTCCCTCTCCACTCTCTTCGCTTTTCTACCATCATATGAACGATCATTTAGAGAGGCCAAACGCAACACAGTCGCGAGTCGCGACCACGGGTAACCAACCACTATACTATACCAATACCACCACATCATCATCACAGCTTTCTCTTGCTGTATAAACACTCGTTTGTGTCATCTATGTCAGGCTTTTCCTCCACAAAACTTGTTCCAACTCTATCTCAATGAAAGCAATAATACTATCAATAAATAGCTATCCAAAAATTTATGTGCTAATTTTACCTCTAGTATAAACGCAAAATCGTAAAAGTGTAATACCTATAAGCTGTGTTTGTCTACTACTACGTTGAGTAAGCAAACTATACACATGATATAGCAAAACATATTAAAGTATACCTGTTCGTTAAAGGAAAATTTCAACCCAGCCGTGAAAAATTATCCGCTTCTTTAGCCAAATTCACATTGTAATGAGGATCTATAATAGTTCACCTCCGTTCTTTTTCTTCAAACTCGCACCACAATAGAAAAAATAGGTTTCTCTTCACTGAAAATCCACCTCGTCGTAGTTTCCAGAATACTGAAAAGCGATGGGGAGGAAATCGTTTATCGTCAAAGCTAAAAAGATTTATTCTTAATCGAAAATAAAAGAATAAGTGGTAGCTCTTTTGGCAGTTTTTGTAGAGCTGCTGCCTGTCTGCCTTTTATTCTTCTGCTTTTTGGTGCAACTGCCGCTTTTTCAAGAGCAAAACTTTTCTAATGGCATATAATGATTTAAGTCTCGTGCCAAAATTGTTTGGTGATGGTGGCAGTGGTGACGGAGTGCAGATGATGCGGGCTGCCTTCAAAGTTACTCCAAAATGCTAAGTTTTGAGTGAAAGCGGGTGCGAACCTTCGAGGAGGAAGAAGAAGAAACGCTGCTGGCGCTCCATAATTCACTGACACAAGTAACATATTGAGATTGCTCCTTTTTGTCAAGAAAACACAAGACAAGTTATAGGTAATCCTTTCCCTTCAATCACAAATCACAGCAGTGGAAGGGAAGAAGCACAGCTTTTTATTCATTCCTCTTGTGTACTTTTACAATCAAACATTATGCTGCTACTAGTAGGAAGCTTCTTCCACTAGCAATATTTAATAGACTTGGAGATGAAAACGGTATACACGGTTGGAGCCAAAAGCAATCACTATCACACAACCATTCGCATTTGTGTAACCATCTCTTACAAACATGACCGAGACTAAGAACATAGCACAATCTCTTGACAGTGTGTACCCTTATATTTTATCGTGAAAGCGTCTCACTCCCTTTGTTGACGATGAAAGGTAACATTTCATTTCTTGTTTCAGTCTCACGAAACACTTCTTTGCGTTGACCCATTTGCGCCCGACTTCCTTTTTTGACTCCCACAGGGATGGACAGCAAAAGTCTGGAAAGCATCATGCAGAAGAGGGTATAAAAACTGTATTCGAACAACAAACAAGAAACTTCACTTTTCTCTTCGTCTGTTCGTTGCAGAAGGATGGCAATGTCGACAACGACGATGGTAATTTCTTTCTGATATGAATGTACAAATCTTACTGCTTTCTCTTTAGACTACCTTCTGGGGCAATTTAGCTAATGAAAGAGTGATTGAAGACCATGACACACAAAGATCATTCCTTCCATTATAACACAAATGCTTGTTCAATTCATACAGAGCTATTATTGGCAAGAAATGGCTGACTTCCTACATTTTCACTTCGGAGAATCCCTGGAAAAAAAGAAGTAGGGAAAGTTGAGAAGTATCACGACTACTAATTTACGTCAAAGTCAAGTAAACGCATCATGATAAGTAGAAATACATACAAACAAAACATTATCGAGACAGTATCAGAGAGTATAGCTTCTGGAAATTGATCTTAACTGTATTGCTGCGTACCTTTCCTTTTACACATAAATATGTATATCTAGCCGTGATGTAGAACTGTTTATTGTGTATAGTATTAAAAGAGAAACGGTTCTCTACTGAATGATTGTGTATGTCAGAAAAATGAAGGTATAAAAAGGTTTCTTTGAATATCGCTGACTGAGTTGAAGAACCAGCAGAAGTAGAGTAACAAAAGGGCAGTGAGCCAATTCGAAAAGATTAATACTTTCTAGCTAGCCACGTACATAACTCTTTTTTCTCCCTTCGTTTTCACGTTACACGAGCATTGTCAAAAACAGTTGTCAGTTGGAATAAAGAGCAAGTAGTTTCATGAAGGCCAGTTATATGTGTGACTATGATAATAATAAGAAGAGAAAAACGCAGTTGCACAAAGTATGACTTTCACTTTTCCTATCTGCTGTGCTGCATTTCCCCTTTCCCCTTCCTCATACTCCCCCACACTCAAAGTTTTGTACGTGCATTTTATGGAAAATATGTAGACAGTATATGGAAGCATCATCATTTATGTAAGAAATGTCCCATGAGCTATGCGCAATGACATTCTCATGCTATAAAAGAGTGACAGCACATGACGGAAGATTTTAACCCATAATGAAGATATAAATGCTAAATACGAGACATGAGTTGAAAAATTCATGCGACTACGCACTTTACATTGTTATCAGACAAAAAGGGAAAAGTCAGTAAAATCATCGGAAGCGGGGTTAAAGAGAAAGTCAAAAAGTATGAAAGGAGACCGGATGATGGACATAAAATGGTGTGAGAACATAATATAATATTAACAAGTTACTCATTCACTTACTCTTATTCACGTGCACTCACAGTAAAAATTGTTGAAGGAAACGGGCCGTTTCTTATTTATGATGGCTTTGTTGTTTGAAAAGGGTGTACACAGTTGACTGCCTCTGCTGCTCAACTGAATTTATCTCTTGAGCCGGCTCCCTGTTTCCATCATTCTGACAAGCATTACAAACCTTTGTGTTTAGGTGTAGTCCGAGGAACACAACACTGCAAACTAGCATAATATATCACTTCACTCTAACGCGCTCTGTATTTTTATTTTCAACTTGAATGACTGACTATTTGGCTAGAACAGTAATCACCGTCAGACTAAAACTGACTACAAAATTGGTTTGCCCAGATTTCCATGAGAAACTTTAACGGAGGGGAAGAAGATGCAATATTGGGGCAATGGTGGGAATATGGACAGTCAGAACTTGGAACCAATGCACACAAACATCCTTGTAGATTGCCTCTAGTATTGAGAATGATTGTAGGAAAGATAGAACGCCTCTCTCTTTAGAGCCCGAGATTGTACATTGTTGTGACTTCCAAACATTTAGAATGAATTGCGCTCGTTTTCGCAAAATCCTAGACTTCCCAAAACGAGATATTTTATTTCGTAGTGTATAGTCTCTCGGTTGTATTTTATTTTTCTGTTTACAGCCTACTAGACCCCTTTCAGCTACACTCGAAAAGTGTAGGTAAAAATCAACAACACATTTTTTTGTTTCGAGAGGAAAGGTATCAGATAGAGAGAAAGTGCGAGAGAGAGGAAAGAGGAGATGTGAGAGGCACTACTGCTAACCAGCAAATGTACTTACCAGCTCCTTGTGTAATGCAATGATGTTGCCCCTTTCTCACTACTCAACTGTTGGAGCCGCCGCGTTTTTTACTTCCCTGAGCCCAGTCAGCAACTCCAGGATTTTCTTCCCAAGTGACTCGAATTGCTTGCCTGTTCTGATGTGCGCTGGTTTCACAGCTTGTGTAATACACAACACATGAGAATATCAATGTTAACACTATCAGAAACCACCACACGATGACTTTTACGTACACAGTGCAGCAGAAGGGAAAAGGGAAAGAAAAGAAATGGAGGAAGGAAGGAAAAGGTTACCATTTCACTCTTTCACTCTTCTACCAACTGAACAACTGCTCATTTCACTGACATTACCGTATATACGTAATAGTCGCAACAAATGTCCAACTCTCTTCAAATCAGCAACAAAACAACATTAAAAGTCGTTGTGCAGTTCTCTGTATTCTTGGAAAATTTACTTTCCCCACTACTACATCATTCTGTTCACATGCCTTTCACAAATTACAGTCATAAAGTCAACAAACAGACTATCCATATCGGCATGTTTGCAATTTATCAAGTAGCTGCTTTGCTCACCGCTTTACCATGCTTATAGGAAGAATTCAAAGATGAGTGTAGGCAAAATATGTAGGTGTTTAAGATTGGTACTTGTATGTCCTTTTTACTCCAAGGGGAACGTACACTCCAACATTAGCAGTAGAAGCATCTATTTGAATAAAGCTCTCCACATTTTAATAGCACTTCCACAATTTCAATTCATTCAGACGTGTGGATGGTATGCTCCGTTTTCTCTTTAGTAGAACGATAATGTTTTTTTTCTCTCTTCTGGACACTAAAACCGGATTTTTGCAAAGTATGAAGTACACATGTTTGTGCTGTGTATTCCAAACGAGACTCTATCGCTGCCGTTGTTGTTCTGCGACGAGCATAATAACAGTATTACAAGTAGTAAGGAAGATGCGGAGTGGAAGATGGATTGTGATGAGTTCCCCGTGTAATCTAATGTACGAGCTCTCAGTCCTCTTCATTTAATGATATATTTTATCCTCCACTTGAGTTTTATCTAAAAAGAGATTTCCGTACATGCATGGACTCTAAGAGGAAAAGTAAAAAATGGAACCACTTGTCTATAGATTTCTTGTACTTTCTCTTGATAACCACGTCTAAGGCTACGCACGAATAAAATAAAAGGAACATCTCTAGAAAAAAGAAATGTCTTCTCATGTGCAAATAATACGTAAAAGGAGGCATCCATATAAAGCCTTTTGCTGTGTAGTTTTACGTTTGCAAGAGTAAAATATCTTTAAAAGACAAACGGAAATGCCTCTGCAGAAGATGTGGAATGAGAGAGAATCAGAAATGGAGGTTTGGTGGATTGATGTTCTTAGCTAAAAAAAAGATGCGATGCTGGTGATCTGGAGAAAAGCATATCGAAGACATACATGATATACAATTTTACCCCTGTTGGGCTTTCACTTGGTTGGACACGTATATTGACATTTCTAATGTATCTCAGAGTTTTGCCATTTGCTTTGCTAAGTTGAAATTTCACTCGTTTCTTTGTCGGCTTGAGTTTTTAATACATTTATGGATTCGTAGCTCTAGGAAAATCAATGTTTGTGTGTGTTTCAGGTTTCATCCACAAGAGGTTCATTGTCTGCATTGGGGACATCAGATAAACCAAATTTTTCAATGATTCGATTTAACTTAAACAATTCCAAGCTGACCACCGCATTTCACTTGGTGCAATATATATTCGGACATGCCCAACGTTCATCTGTGCATCTTTCTTCTTGGGCATGTAGGCGGTCTCGTTAGTTTCCGCTTGCCAAAACCACGCACTGTAACTGCAAACCCATATCCCTAAACTTTTATTACAGAGTATGGCTGCGTATCAGTCGTCATCATTTACTAAGCATTAATACTGATTTCTCTCCAAAAAACGACATCTTGACCTTATAACCGATTCCAAAAAATTCTATTTTTCATATCTCCCTGCTTCATCTTGGAAAAAATAAAAGGATTTTGCTCAGTCTTCTTCTCATGGTGAAATTGGTAGAGAAAGTACTAGCATGAAAAGGAACGGCAAACTTGAACTAGTCGTCCCAAGTGCTTCATCTTTAGTATCTTAAGTCTATTTCGAGGAGCTCACTCGTCTATATTCTCTCTCTTTTTTGCTCACTTTCTATTTTGTATATCCATATGGTATTTTATTTATATTTACTGAAAGCGATGCTCAGAGAGGCTGGTACAGCACAGTCTGCTAGCAACGGCCCTTTTATCACCAAACTTAAACATCTTTCTTCCTTTATTCGTTTACGCAATTGACTTCTTGGAGTGTGAAATCAAATAATATATCTGCTGCTCCCTTTCATGATCATAGTAGAGTGGAGCTCTGAGCGTGTGAGTTGAGCCCATCTCTAAATCCTACCAGGGAAGCGCGAGGTTTGGCTCATGTGAAAAATCGTACTTTGTAGATGCTGTTGTCTCCTATTTTGCATGCATCAGACGTACGCACAACAGTACAACAACTGAGGGAAATACACAATGCTCACAGCTCCGAGGTATATACATACCTACACAACATTGTGTTATCGTCACCAAAGACGTCTCAGAAGGCATGGGAAGCAAGAAGGCGTTAAGTCAAACGTTGACAACAAACACCACACGTTAAAATTAAACACGCAAACAGCAGCATTCAACAGCAACAAAGCTACGTACACATGAAGGAGTTTACATTACACTGAATATTTTTATTTCTTTACTGCGTGCTTCGTGCTTCCTTCCAGGGACTATGAACGCGACGTTTCATCCACCTTTATCAAAGTTTCATCACACCATCATCGTAAGCTTGATGATATAGCGATAAAATGAGACCAAAGGGATAAGATAGTCTCTTTATAATCCATGCATGAATATGACACATCAATGTTTCTCACAGCTCGTTCCTCTATATAAGATATTAAAAGCATTTAACAGGCCAGCAGAACTGAGGCGTTTTATCATACTTTCCGCGGAAAGTCAAGAAATTGCATGTTTTTATGCGATTTGAGCCTTGCGGATAAAAAGAAAATCGTATCGCGGCCGGTTACTACTGGAGAGCCCCAAGCAGACTTGTCTATTCTTTACACATATATACTTTATGGCCCACAAGGTAATAATGGTTTATCGCAGAATTCACAAAATGCATGTATAGTACACAGGCTTGATGTAATTTTTAGAGCACATCTATCAAAAGATAAAGTGGGACAAACTATGTACGTAATATATGACCAGTTTGTTGTAAGTACGAAGCAAATTTTCTTTGGGATGATGTGTTTCCTACATACCTATTTAGTAAGTTTGAACAGTTTCTGGGCTCATAGGGAACCTTAAACGGCCAGAAATGTTCCCAAGAAGGGGTAAAATCTTGAAAAAGTAGGGCTTACCTACAAAAACCAAAGCCACAGCATAATAATAACGCTTTGCTGTTTTGTCCTGACGAATATTTAGGTGACTGCATCATTTTCCGCCAAATTCTTAACCACGTTCCATTCTATCATTGTAGTAGTTTAGAACGAAGTTGGTTCAAGCTATAGTTCTCTACTTCTTGCTTCCTTATTTTTAAAAAAATAAGAAAAAAGACACCACTGACGGCTTTTTTCAGCATCAAGAGTTTTTGAAGTAAAATGAAGAAAGAGTACGCAATCCTTTTAAATAAATGCATGTAGGAAGGAAAAAGTAAGAATCGTTTAGGGATACATTTACATAGTATTTTCCTCTTTTTTTAAGTAAAAAATACATACCATATAGAATGTACTAAACAAAAACATCACGCATATAACTATGTGAAAAAACGAGGTTTCGAACATTTTGCGTGCTGAACATACTTATGGCTTGATTCATCATCTCGCATATAAAGCATCATCGCGTTGGCGAGAGAAATATTTTATTTTATATGCATTCAAGCATAAAAAGTAGCAGGAGATAGCAGACTGCCTGGGCCATATTATCCACAACGCTTTCCTATCATATCTATCTATATGTCGTACATGTATATTTTATCTGGTAAACTTTCACATTATTCTCTCGTTACTTGAACTCGAGTGATTGTATGACATCATCCTGTCTGTCTTTTCTCTTTTTGTTTAGAGCGGTAGACGAAAAACTGCAGAGGCATAATAAACTTTGATTGATCGATCTGCACAACATTTTTAAAAACAAATTTATCCATGCATTTTTGTATTCTGTGATATGTAGGAGTTTGGTTAGGATTGATTGTGGTTACAAGTTTGCAGCGAGCACAATTTCTTGACTTGTCATGAACCGATTTAATTCATATAAATGATAGATCCTTTCCAAGCTCTTCTCAGTCTTCTTTCACACAAAATTGAGGCTTTATAGTATATAAATTTAGTACGTGCTCTTACGTTGCACACGTTGTTTCTCAGAGACACTTTGGAGATCATATGCTTCACTGAATGCTTCACATGCAAATTATATACACATTTCGAATATGTACATTTCATATAATCCTGTGTTTGAATTATAGTGCGTTAGTTTTTGGATGTGGAGGGTAGCGTTGCATACGTCTTTAGGAGTAGTTGAAAATAATAAGAAAGCGGCCTTGTTAGTGTTTGTTTCACTTTTTATAGGTTTCTCTTGCCAACTTCTGCTGCAGTATAGTGTATGCGAGATATAACCGTTTCAAGTACTGCATGTTACATTGAGCCAACCCATGTTGTGTTTTGTGTTCCAAAACGCAGCACAATAATGACATAAGAAACCTAAGAAGATGTAAATTCAATGAAAAATCTCACCGTGTATGTATATTAATACGATGCGGCACGCTATTATTTCTGTCACTTGTTTTTCTTGCCTTGTCTAGATGTGGATTTTTCTCTTTTCCGAAATGTTATGATTGCTTACGGAGTTTTTATTTTTGTTTCATTCTTATTGTTCACCAGACACAGTATTTACGTACTTTGGAACCAGGAAACTATAAAAAGTGTCATTGTTTTCTTTCCGTTCCGCGTCTCCTCGTCTGCGTGGGGGTTCTAGAGGGGAGATCCCTAATAATAGTCTCATACGAGCTGTATAATTTAATCAAAACTACAGCAATGAAAACAAAATTTAGTGCGATTATAATTTATAATAAAAAGCATAATGTACCAAATGCATTAAAAATTGAAAATTTATGTCCCAGCCAGGGTGTCAACATTCGTTAGTGAGATAATTCAGCAGAAGCAGTATTTATGGCGAGTTTGGCGCGTATTAAAATGTAGTTAACAACGCAACATAGTTGCAATTGTATCTTGAAAAGTGCCTGTCAACCGTTCCCTCGAAATGACCAAGAGGATTACAAGTTTAAACTGAAGTTTTTCTTTCGGCTGATAATGTAAGATGTAGCTGTTTGGTGCGAATTTCTAGGATTCTAGAAATCTCAGGGTTGGTCCTTGTCGTCCTTACTTCAGAACAAAAAAAGATAAGGAGAGGTCTTTAAAATGAGATTAGCGTTTTTCATTCCACTGTGCTTTCACTGAGTTACTAGCTACTATCTATGATAGATAATACAAGTAGATTCTCTATTCCATATCCCATCCAATCATCATAAAAGAAAAGCAAAATGAGAGCGCGAGGGAGGCCGTCACCATCATTGAATAAGCAGTTAGGGAGATGTTTCAAAAATATGAAACTTAATAGAAAAGTTCGTGTTCAATTCTGCTATATGCTGCAAAAGATGCATTGGGATGCGTAAATATGGTATATACTGAATTCGAGTTTGCAGAAAAAATGACCTTTAAAAACGAAGAGAAAGGTAGATATAGAAAGCACGGCCTGGGAATACTCAATTGTAGTGGTACCCTGAAGAAAAGAAATAATAAAAAGGGACGCTTGCTTACTCACTTATTGTGTCTCATCAAGAGATAAAAGGAGCGGAGCATAAAATTTAATGGTGAAAATGGAGGCTCTTTTATGAAAAGCGCCCTAGCAAACCGCTTTGGAATAAAGAATAATGTTATGAAAACTTGTTCAAAGGGAGAAAGGGAGGACGACAGAGTATGCACAAATGTAATACAGTATCATAGTTAACTGATGATGATACCCTGGCTCAACTCTCTTACCAACTACGACAACACAACTCTTGCTGGTTTCACATGCATCCTATCATTATGATAATCTTATTGTGAGCCCAAGTGAGAGAGAGAGAGACGGAAAGACAAAACACAGAGCAGTGTATAGGTATCCATACTTTCTACATGCCATGAGAAGAATAGAAAACAGAAAAAGGAAAAATAGGAAGTCAACGATATGTAAGCAAAAGAGTAAATGTAAAGTGAGCCTGAATTCAGTTTCAAGTTGTACCGTTACTTGTGCGTTCGTCGTAGACCTTTAAAAGGTATATATTACATAATACACAGCATTAAGGAGTAGATCACCCTCTTGTTGTGTTTAGGAGAAGTACATGTATAAACGATAGAGTGGGAGAAAGTGACACTCATGTATGAGTTTCAAAGATGCTTATCTCTCTTTATATTCCCCTTGTTTTCAGCAATGACGACGATGACAATGGTGATGATTTCAATATACTTTTCCACAGGGATATACAAACAAGTAGGTATGGTATACGGCTTTGGATAATTTTGCATAAGTAGTGAAAAACTAAAAGTATAAAGATGAGACATGCAAAGTCTTGTTTGCTCCATGAACTTGTGGACTATTATTTCCGTAGGTGGAACAAACTTTTTCTCTTTTGAAGTTTTCTTTTTTTTTCCTGGGAAAAAAAAGAGACTAAAAGAAGATATTGTGGATGCGGATAATAAAGAAAAGCTAGGAAATGCCTTAAAGCTATTTAAATTAGATTACCATTGCCAAATAGAGCTGTTCTCTTTCAGAACTACGACATTAATTCAAACCGATATTAAAGGTTAGAAAGTTGTTAGCAGGATGGAACAAGAAAACGGAAAGAAGAGAGTTGGCAGGTTTAGTTTGCCAACATATAAAATGACGCTAGACAACACAGAGGTAAAGTAGATGGGTAATGAATGGAGGAAAAGAATTCAAATCAAGCGATGAAGTAGGAGCATTTTCCCTCTCTTGTGACCAAAAATAGCTTTTGGGTATTCTATTCTACGTACCCATGCTGCAACGTTCGATCGAATGCTAAAGCAAAAGTGTCGATTCAGATTAATACAACCCAGAGCAAAAACAAACCCTTTTAAATTGCTGTTCTTTATCGTGATTCCGGCAAAATCCTGCTTTGTGTATTCTTTTTTCGCCTGAAACGTGCATGTTGTAAAAATTCAGCAATCTAAGGAAACATATGTCGTAACATTTCTTCTAGATAGTAATAAGATGAAAACACGATTCACATTACAATGACATTGTATATACACAATGGTAGTAGATGCAGATTCATTATAAAACGCTTTGGAAAAATTGCAAATGTATTTCTAAAACAATATCTAATTCAATTCTTGTGTCACACACAACATGAAAAAATGGTGACCGAATTGATTACGATACTCATTTAAATTTTGGAGTGTCCAAAAATTCAAAGAGGGTCAACCTTTCTGGAGCAAAAATGTTTTGCTACCGACTTTAAAATAAAGTTTTACGAGTTGGACTGTAGAAACTACTTTCCTTCGTTACGCCGACAAAATTGTTAAAAAGGGTTGCGGACTTTGTGATCTTCGTGCTGCTGCCACTTTGGAAGAGGACAGTTGTGAAGCCGGGTACCTTCCCAACAGTTTCTGGCAGGATTGGTACGCTTTTTTTCAATGGCTGCAATGAATTAATTCAAGCTTGACCTGATTTTCCATCTTACACGTACAATACTGTTTACTGCTTACGCATCATGCTTTTTAAATTGAAAGTGCCCAATTGAATTTTATTTGATTAGAAGCGTTGGCTAAAGTACATGGCTTTGAAAACTTAACAGAAGTAAAGAAAGGCTTTTGTGATTATAGTTTTTTACTTCAGCTCAACACATTTCCCCGTTTTATGTTTACACTTATACATTTTGATTTGATGTCGTTCTCAGCTTCGATATTATTACGTCAAGTATGTGGCTTCCCAGTGGATTTTATATATTATGCAGTGTGAAATTCCTTTGCAATAAATCATGTTGCATGTTTTACAATAACAAATATCGATCTGTGGCATGCGATAGAAATTGAGCTCCACACGAGACCTGTAAAAATCTAGTTTGATGTTTTGAAAGAAAATAAAGAAAACTGGTTGTTGTACACAAGTGAACTTTATCGTAAAACAATACAAAACAGTGAAACTTGCGAGTATGCAATGTGTGATGTAATGCTTACATTCTGACAACTTTATGCTGTGTTATGTCAAGGATGTTAGAATATTTAAAAACGTTGCTTTCTTTTGATGCAATGATATATTACATGCAAAAAACGACTGAAGTCTCGTCTCGTCTTTGAACGCATACCTGTACGAGATATGAGCTAACAGCGTTGTTGCTAAAATTCTTTGCAATATGTTAAGCTTTGAAAGAAAGAAGTCTCATATTTCTCTTTTTCTACAATCGTATGGTGTAGACAAACCAGCTCCACAATAGATTTTCTTTTTGCTTTTAATATGCAGATAGGAATACTTGTTTGTTCATGAATCCTCTGGGAATGTGAGAGACTTGCCTGGTGTCACAAGAAAAATGTTCCGTTTCAAAACTCGAGCATTTTTTTCTCTTCTACTTGTAGGCGTTTATACATTCGTAGACGTTTGGTACCTTTTTACTTCAACTAGCATGCAACGTAATCACAAAAAGAAAACATCTCATCTCCTCAAAAAAAATTGATTCAGTGTTTGCTCCACATACTTGTTTATCAGCATATTGTTGAATTGGAAATTCGAAACTCTTCCTTTCTATCATGTAATGTGTGTAGTATCGCCATTGAATCCAATACATATATCATTACCATATTAATGGGTTAGTCAACAATACCTGTATGGTTGTTCAGACCCCTTTGAAAGAAAAAAACATTTTCATCGACACATAAAAGAGATGAAAGAAGAGGATCTAGAACAATCATTTTCTTTGCAGAAAAATACACGCAACAAGCTTTTGAGAAGCTGATTCCTTGATTTTTTACAAGTATGGTGGTTTTGGTATTTCAGGGCTGTTTCAACTGTCCAAAAAAGACTCATAATAACACAAAATTACAATCTTACAATCTCATAGATTCAAATCGTAGCCTCTACAAGCACTCATACATATAACTTTATCCATTAATTTTTAATTGAGATGACCAAATCCCAGGATGTGAGCTGACTTCTGTAATCTCCTGTTCTAAAATATTCCCTTCGCACTTTCACAGATTTAAAAACTACTGCTCTGGTAGCCTATAGGACCACGAACCTAACGATGTACGACATTCATTCTTTTATAAAGTCTTTTGTATATATCGCGTCCGCGTCTGTAGGAAGATGAAGTTGAAACTGCAGAGATATTGAGTTTAAATGGTTCTTTAATTTTCATTTCAGCTATTACATAAGTACATATATATATAGATTTGAGATATGTAATTACTAATGCCACAAAACGGACAGTAAATCCATACTATAATATTTTTATTGTCAAAGTTTCATTCGCATTGGACCTTAGATCTTATTTTCAAGTGGCGGATGGTGTGCAACTTAATTCCGACTTTATAAAAGTCAGTATAAATATTCATGAACTCACTCGTTGAATAACATCACCCAAACCTCGAGGTTTAGGAATTTCCAACGTTTTCTTCGAATATCCTTTCACTATGAACATTGGCGATCTCTTCATCCGGTATACTTTACACCACAGACATGTTGTTTTTCTTGGGAAGACAATACTGTAGTAGAAAAATACCGAGTTCGTTGGGGGAAGATTTTCATGTACTTTTGTGGGTGAAAGTAGAAGATGCTTGAAGCTTCAGTGATACTTTTGTAGAGTCAAACTATAAGTAAACGATGAACAGGCCTATTCAGTCATCCTAAGCATCTTTCTTCAGATTCTGGGAGAATAATATTGTTCGTCATCCCTTGCCATCGATTTTGAAACTGAAATCTTTGATTACAAACTCCTGAAATTGCTAATTAGTGAGATGAGAAAAACGCTCAATAAAGGAAGTTCCTTCCAGTTATCTGCCAGTCATATGCCAATTTAAGAAAACTAAACACCTCGTAAAAACAAGCTAATACGGAATAAAAGTTTTCACGAACGAATGGAAGATATGAGCAAATACCAAATAAAATTGGAAAAGCGGAATACGAAGTTTTCACGATCTATATTCCAATACACAGCATTAAACTGTTAATAATATATAGTTGTAATAGCAAAGTCTTAATTTTAAAATAAGAGTATTGGAACATGCAAATTATTAAATTCAACTCGTCGTTGTTCATCAGAAAGTTATAACTTTCTTTTTCACAGGAAAAATAGTTTTTGTTAATGAAGGGCAATTAATATTGCCTCCAAGGTATAAACTACTTCCTAATGAAAGCAAATTGGGTCATAATCCTTTGTAAATCCTACCTGAAATAAAGAAAATTACGCATCATATCATCATAACTTTCATTTGGTATATATGCACAGCGTAATGTTCAACAAAGATAGTTAAGTACAATTTAATGAGATTTTGCAACTCCCATTCAAGCATGATTATAAAACATAACTACAAACTATGAGCATGCACACAGAATGAACTACTATTATGCTCTCAATAGAAGCCATAATATTATAAAGCCCACTTTGCTGGTTGGATGGGCATAGAGAAAAACATTAGCCATTTCCTAAATTAATGTTGAACCAAAACTCATGGCTGTAATTTCTCCAGGGTAAATATCATTTTCCTCGCTTTCGACCAGTCGTTCAATTCATAAAGAAGGAATGATCCTACTTTTTCTGACAAGAAACCATACAAAGAGTAATCATCTGCCAAGTTGTATTTTTTCCCTTTCCTGTCTTGGGAAATTGCCTGTTATCTTTTCGCAAGATACAGCACAACAATAACAAAATATTTGAGTGCCAACGTTTCACATTCTGCAATCTGTGAAGGAATGTGAACTTTATGGATCTCTCAGAATATTACATAAATTATTCCCTTATACTTACATGCCGCTGTAGTACTAACCTACTCATGTCGAACTATTTCGCTTCAATAACAATGAAATCAACCTTTACTACAGATAGCCAAAATCATACATTCTCTTATTAACTGCAAGGACACGCTATTGGCTTAGATATAGGGACTTTTAGTCTTCAAAAAAGAGCACAGATATTTTACGAGCATCACAAAAGAACGTTACGTATTTACGGGCTACGTGTAGGAAATATTATGCCTCTAAAAACTTCCTTGTGAATCTTGTGATTGATCATCGGTACTATCATATTAGCTAATATCTTTCTGGAAATTGAAGCAGTCGGCAATATATAAAATTTACGAGGATGTCCTCATATAACACGAACTATTTCCCGTCACGTTCATCACAAGCTTCCACCTGAGACAGATATTTATTGTGGTACATAATCCACACCATTAGATGATATTGATATTTTCCTCATGTGTCGCTAGTTGCTACTGTAAAGCTGGAAGTATGTTGGACGACTGGGTTTTGGTTGTGCATAAGAATTTGTCGTTAAAAATTGAAAGATTATACTCGGAAGTATATAGAATATAGGCCAACAGTTTCCTTAAAGGGTAAAACCTAGGTACCTATGTATATCCTTTGGAAATGGTTAAGAGAGATGGGAAAAATTCAACTTCCTGTCATATTCTAATCCAATACTTCTTGTATATTATTTGTATATCATCATCATCATCATCATCAGATGTCAGATATGATCAAATCATACTGCAGAGTGCAGAGTGAAGATACGTTGAAAGGAAAAGCCTGAGAGAAGTTTCATCGAAAGTAACAATAAACACAAAATCGCACAAATGATGTCTATAACAGTCTATATTTTATGTGACAAGATAGAGCGTGTGTTTGAGCTACAAGAAACGACTAGAGGAAATACCGAAAACTGGACGAATATAGGAGGAGGCGTGTATAGTTCAAGTTAATAATAATAAGTTGGTGAAATTGAAATTCTTTAATTTATACGTCAAAATTTGATAGACCAGTAAATTGTAAAGTTCTATCTATTCAGGCTACAAAAAATGTTCTGCTTAACTGAACATCACAGAAAATGAGTTGGTGGTATTGCTCGCATGCATAAGCAACACAACATGCTCAGTCAGATCTGATCTATATTCCAATGGCGAATTTCACATTCACCTATTAATAGTACCATCAATTTCGATTGTACTTTCTTCTAAAGTAAGTACATTCATTTCATTGCCTTGTATTGAAGTGAGGCCTGTGAGGCTCTACGATTTCCCAATTTCATTAATTTTGAAAGTAGCTTTCCACATAAAAACAATAAGCATCAAAGGAAAATTGCCATGTACTATAGTAAAAGTATACAATGTATTTTGTTTTATTTTGTGCTAGGAAATAATTAAAAAGATCAGTTAAATTGATGGAGAAAGTAGTAGATTGATGAATTTCATTCTTGTTCCAGCTTCGCCAATGACTAACTAACATGATGCTCTTTGATCATAACAAGTATACTAATCACCTTTTCACCGGAAATAAACATTTAATTTTTTACATCAATATACATATGTACAATGTCACATCTAACGACATGAATGAAACTACGATTTCATATGATGCGCTGAAGCTTTTTTAGACATGTATTTACTACTGTAGGATAAGAGTTTACAAAATGCAATTTTTGCATTTCCAACATTCACATATCATTCATTCTTTCTATGGCTGTTCATTACAAACAATTGCATATAGCTTGGTATTCCCAGTTCCAAGTTTGTAGTACGATTTTCTACTTACTGTTGACTGTGATCTTTTGAATCTGCTGACCCCGAATAAAACTGACATTGCCAATTGCCACATCATAACAATGCCAGCTGAGTTTACACTGCTTTGCAGATTTCAAAATTTTGAAAATGATTTTATGACAAATAGAAAGCACTCGATTTCTTTTTAAACACGTTTCAAAGATTAATCAATTTTCTATTACTATGAAAAATGCTTTAAGTTTGAATAGCGAACTTAAAGCGTTTTTCAATTGCATTTTTCAAACCTGTGTGCAAACTATAAGTTTCTAAAACATTCAACTAAACCGTCAAACGTCCAATGCTCTATAGCCAACTGAATACCTTTTCAGTGATACAGTTAGGATCATATTACGTATTTCACACAATTTAGCAGCGATTTCTCAGGTTTGGTTGCTTCGTTGAATTTCGGATTTGCAGTTTTCGAGTCTCGGGCTTCGAACGATACAAAAATTTGTATCGCAACAACACAAAATTCAATTTTTGTTTGTTTATTTTTAATTACATTTCGGTTGGAAACATTTTGTTTGGACTATTAGGGATTGGGATCAATAGCTCTTGCGGCTAAATTTTTGCGTATGCCTACTCGTGTGAATGTAAAGTCGCGTAACTAGAAATTTTTTCTTCAGCAATCCAAAATCAGACAGTAGGATGTCCACAACTTTGGCACCCGAACTCCATCTTTGCACCCAATTACCAAACAATTTTTGCGAAAAACTTGTGATTGAGGAATTTCAAGGTCCTCTTGTAGTTGCAAATAGAGAGGGGCATAACGGATATCAAGACACTTATGCCGTGGATAGCATTCCAGCAGATCAGACGAAGGCCAATCATCGTAAACGGAATAAGAAACGCGTGTCTCTAAAGGAAGTTGAAATCAGAAGTAAAGTAGGTAGGTAAAAGTCAAAGAGAGGTGACAAATAAAAATTCATCTCACATGACATGCTAGAAGCGGGAGTGTATGCATTATTTTACGTATTTTTATTTTGTTCTATGTAATTGATGAACGTTTTACGTTTTGAAGTTTCAGACCCCGTTCGTGTTAACCCTGACGTTAACGTGGATAATAATTTCACTTTTCATAGAAACGCCAAGGCGTCTTGGGACGATAAACAAGGTTAGTTTAGCTTATCCTTAAACTTTCTTTTCTCGTCTAATTATGTATATGAAACTGCATTAATTAGGTAAAACACGTCCAGTCATTCCTGCTTGTGAAACACTTAGTGAACCAATAATTCGGGTTGCTCCTTCAAGTTCTTACGCAGCAGTAGTCAGTGGTCGAAATTGGGGTGGGTCATCGAAATCTGAAAGCTTTCTTACTGGCCTAGAAGACGACGGCTTTCTTCCGTTGGCAGCAATGTCCATTTTAAACAAAAAGCCAGTCAGCTCATCAAATGCTTCAGTCGATTCAGGTCTCTACTATGCATTAAATGTCAGAATCTAATTATTTTGCTTGAGGAAACTAAAAAACTGACAGCTTTATTTGATTTAATTGACAGGTTCTGTTCGAGATGTCGGGATTCAGGTAAACCTCCCAATCAAGGACGATGCGGTGTCGACAAAATCTCGGAACCAGGGGACTATGACCAGTAAGAGAGGTCAATGCAAGAATAAATTTGTTTCTGTGAAAATTTGCTGCAATGATTCGAATAAGGACAAGGGATCCTCAGATCTTGATAGTATTCCACCAGTCCAATTTCTTGGAGATGATTTTACCTTTCAAAATGCTCTTGCGAAAACTGTCGCTCAGTTAGGTATAAAATTCATGGAATAGAAAGTTATTGATGCATCGTTTTCTGAATGAAATATTTCATAAACTCGACATCAAACATTGGTAAATGAAATAAGTATTATGTCAATTAGCGTTATCGAATAAGCATAATAATATATATCATGATTATTAACCGAAGATGTAAAAAAAAAAAAGAATAATACGTATTTGAAAAAATATCGCGATTGTACAATTAGATGGTAGGATTTAATAAGTAATTATAGACTTTATTCAAACAGCAATCAATTAATGCTTTGTTATTTGGAAACAAAAATAAAAATCACACTATCGTAAAATAACAAACTATTTTGATATATGTATGTCGGAGGAAGTTTTATAATACTGACTAGATTTATGCTTTGTGGGATGTCCATTTTAATATTATTTATACTATCTCTTTATAACTGTTGACAAACTGCGGATTACCAGTTGCATAATATTTGGGATACAAAATGGGAAATTGCTTACCTAACCTAAAATTTGCACATCACATCTTACTTCTGTACTTGAAACTAGTTTTTAGCAATAGACAATATTTCGTACACACTTATAATTTTACATTACTGCATATGAACACTTACGTTCTTTAATTTACTATCGGTTATGAGGAAGGTTGATTTTTGTAAACATTATGTAGACGCCAACGATAAAAAGGCACATGTTAACGCCAGCTTCACGCTAAACTTAATTTAATTACAGTTGTAGTTTTTTGTTTCAATTTTTGGTACACAAAAAGATAATATATTTTATGTTTCATTTAGTTTCATTAATTCGCGGGTTGATGGAAATCTGTGTAGCCGAGAGAGTTTTGTAATTTATTTGTGAGATTTTGATTTAGATTTTGGCGTGTCCGAGTCCTTATCTTTGCTTGATCCCGTGGATAGACAGCCTTTTGCAGTTGTTTCATCTTGTCGAAGATACTTCAGCCTTTCCTTTTCTTGTGCATTGTCTGCAGGTTCACATTCATAGGACGCCAGACACAATGCTAGAGAAATACATATAAAACGCAAAATTAGAATATTACAAATCCTTAAATCCTGCTCTTGACAATAGCAGTTAATTTTACAGTTTAGTAATAGCTTACCACTTTCGCCAAAGACTGGAGCGGTTTGCAACGAAGTAAGAACTGTTTGAACTTTGGGAAATGGGCATGTTATCTGCTGCCAAGCCACAACTTCAGTAACTTGCTTTGCGAGCTGCCAAAATTTTTCAAAGTTAATGTGGCCATTGGGACTCCTGTAAATCGTAACAGATCACCGATAATTTATTAGAGTGAGCGAGGAAGATGAAAAGTGCATAGAGTAGAACCAATCGTAAAAATGCTCGACCATTCTGAAATAACGTTTGATATTTTAATCAAAACTTACTTTGATGCACAACCTTCGTTGAGAAAATATAAATCTTTAACCAGCAAGGAGAAGAATGGAATAACTATACGCTGTCGCTCGTCCGTTGCTCCTGCAGATCGCCATACAGCAGCCTAAAAGTAATTATTAAAATACCCCATATAGTACTTTACATATAAAACTTCAAGTTCACACAATGTAAGGTTTTCATTGGCTTTCTAACCTTTAATGTTGACCGGTAAGACGTAAAGTTTGATGACGGATCCATTTGGTGTTCCAAAATTGACAACTGAGCTATGTTGACCTTTGACCACTAGATTTTAAACAAACAGTCATATTATTCAAATATTTCAAATACAGAAAAACACTATATCGGAAAAAAACAAAGTATGAGCTTCTTAAAGCATTTCCTTACCGTTTTCTTAAGTCTGGCAACTGGCGACATATTCAGTCCAGCGATAATAGCCATCAAGGAATTGAAATTGCCAATGTTGAAACATTCTCTGGCTGCTTCAATCCAATACTCGACAACGCGAACTCTACTCTTCTTCTTTGGCATCTGCAACAAGTAATACACATAATAAACTCACTAATTCAATGCAATATCGTAAAAACATTGAAGTAAATGTGGAGAAAATACCTTGCATATTTCAGTAGCGACATAATAACTCAAGCGATTAAACCATTGCACGTATGATTCGAGGTTCCTGGTCTTCTTCATATCTTTGTACCGTGTTTCAACTTGCGAATTGTCTTTGGCAAAAGCCTACAAATAAAGAAAGTATCATTAGTCATATTTTACGGGCAAGTTGGCGCGTGGGTCGTGTGGAGAAAGTGCAGTGAAAATCAGTTTTTAACTTTTGTACTTACCTGAACAAATTCTTCTGCTCCAATATGAGATAACCTTTCCAGCTCAATGTGAGTGAGCTGTTGGGCCAGCATCGTAGGATTTGGGCATATAGTTAAAATGGATGGCTGCAATATCAGAAAAGACAATGAATCAATTAAGTTAATGTTCCATAGTCCTTCACACTCGTGTAATTTCTATCCTAATACCGTCAAGAGTTTTATTATAACACGGAGAATGCTATTGGAAGAAAACCATGATTTTAAGCTGTGGAATACGGGAAACTAAATCTTTGTTCTAAAAGCAGTAAATCAATGTGGTCCCGAGCAAACATGATTTACTCTCAGAAAGTAAGACATAATTCATAAACCTAAAAACTACAACCGTGTCGTAGTCGGGTGGTATGCATTTGCTGGTGATATACATATTAACGTTGGTTGTAGCAGTAAAATGCTTTCACCTCCACTCCATTAAAACCCTATTTGTATCCTGTGCTTAGCTTGACCAAATCACCCCAGCGCGTTAGAAGATAAGAAATAGCAGAATCTTGAATAAAGTAATATCATACGAGAAATCAAAGGTTTTTAGCTACGAAGGTATTTCGCAGTCTTACTAATGGTGTGTCTGTAAAAACGGGCATGTGACTCTAATTTCATTGATATTTAAACCTCATTTTATTGCAAGTTTTATTGTTAATCATCCTTACCGCTGTAATTGGCTCTCCGAGAGCAGCTTCGGTGTTAATACGTCCAAGAAAATCCTCATATCTTTCTAAAGCCGTTAGTCGAGCTAGTAAGGAGGTCAGCAACTGTGATACCTCGTTCCGAATCTACACAAAACGTTAATAGATTGCGGTTATGTTTAGTCGTGATTTGCATCAACATAAACTTCAAGGGCATTTTACTCACAGGAGGTTCAACGGAGACACATTTCTGTGTAATGGTTCGCACGTGGGCCATCATTCTCTCATCTCGGAAGTCGTAGGGAAATAATTCAGCCCATTCTCCAAGAAGTTGAACAACATTGGAAATGATTTTGGCTTCCTTTGCCATTTGCTGTTAAATTCATAAACCACACGCATATGTATTCAATCAGTAGACCATAATATTATAAGACATTGGTACTGTAGAGTGAAAGTTTGATCGTGTTCAAGGTAAACTTACGTATTTGGGGGAATGTGACGGTGTGGCCATAGCCAAACGAAACACTCTGCCAAGAAGCTCATGTGGTCGAATATATAGTCGCGATGAAAGCAGGAATGCGAAGACATATGCCCTATCTGGATAGTAGGATTGTGTTGGCACCAAATGTTGAATCAAAGCATCCAATGTCCCAGAAACCAAATTCGTATCTTGGTAAACCAATGCCTGCAAAATAGCCACAATCAAGTTATTCATACTTTCTAAGCATCCAACTTATTCTATGAGAAAAAAAACGAAAATGCCATATTTTCTATGAAAGAAATCATACTTTGGCTCTGCTAAAAGTGTGCATACTACAGTTAATGAGTAAGAACTCCTTTGTTCCTATCGAATGTGATGGAATGAAAAGAGAATGAAAAGAACGGAGCCATTCTTTGAAGAAGGCATCCATTATTCTTTTCAGGAAACTATTTTACAGAATAATCTTTCTCTTCAAAAATCCTACCCTTTGTAGTCAATATTAAGCTTGAAGATTTTTGAACGTTTGAGCTCTAAAATTCAAAGCTAATGAGAAAATTTTGTTTAACGTAGCTTATTTTTAAAAAATTGCTCCATGCAAAGCATAAAAATCAAAACATTAAAATCCTTTTTACTGGAGAAAGTAAGCGCTCATTTGCGAACCTCTGGGCTTTTACTTTGGTAGAAGTGCTTTCCACTCAAGTTTCCATGAAATATGATCATGAAATATGTCTGGGTTTTATAAAAGAAGTCAACTAAAGTACTCTACTGAAGCTTGAAAATAATTGAAACATGGTTTAGTAAATAAGATAATCATGAAGAAATTAGCTCCATATGTAGATTTGAACTTTTTGCATGTAAAAAGACTTTGGCAAAGAAATGATCTTACATTATCCCACTCATGTACAGTTGGTTTTGGTGCAGCTGCCGCATTGCTTTGTACTGTTTCAATACTGCCGTTCATGCCATCGCCTTCCTTTTTTGAACGTGGCTCGTCTGTATGAGATCCATTACTGACAATTGAACAATTCGATGGAATTGACCCGTTTGCTGATATAGACGTTTGAGGTAGAGTCTGAAAAATTAAAGGATTCATACATCATAATCAACAAAATAATTAGGAATACATGATTCTGATACAAGCCATTGAACCAAAACTTTGAATATTTAACCTAAACATGGGTGGCAGATATGACAAATATTATGAAAAAGACATTGAGGACTATGTGGGTATGCACTATTGCACTAGGAGCAGTTAGAATTAGAAGGAACAACAGTTGGTAATAGCTGGTCGAGTACCTTGCTGGTTTTCTTTGGGGCTTTTGTCAGTTTCCTGGCGTAATAATACATTGCCATAATCTATCGTTTAGAACGAGGTTGCTTTCCAAACAACTTAAGAATGTTATTGTATGTTATTAGTAGACGATTATCAACAATGTTGTGTATTATCCATTAACACAAAATCCGCCTTCAAAAATGTCATTTAAAATCCTTGTGCTTTCTCGTCACTCATCTTTAACTACACAAATACAAACTCCCTGATTTCACCACTGTTCAAATAAAAGAATCGACTGTTAGATCTTCAACAGTACATGAGAAAGGCATATGGGCACCATCACCTATTTACGCAACATTTTTCCTAGTGTCAAACTCGCAACCTCAAGTGGAAACATTTGCACTCGTTGCCGTTTTACTTTTGATAATGCATTACCATACTCTAAGCACATGGCTGGAAAAGTTCATGCGTACATAACTGCTCACGCAATATTTGAGTTTCCAAAAAAGAGTCATTATCAAGTATGTAGGATGATAAAGTTTTTGTTTCCACACGAAGGAAAGATTTATGTCCAAATTATTTTAATAACTCTTTCACACTTCTTCTGTCCCATACTACGATTTGCCTAACTTTGGGAAAGCTAGATAGGAAATGAGCCATCCTCTGTCTTTCTTTTCAATGAGAAAATAAGATACGAAGACACTTTTTATGTGCACATAAATACAGAAAGCTATCACCTAAACACATATATTCCACGTTACTAACAAAGACGTCTCTCCTGTTTACCCACCAATAAAATGCTTTCACTTTTCTTTGTGAAGCACATTTCTGCATTTTTAAGTGTTCACTTGATTTTTCAGACCATTCGTCAGTGACAGAAGCACACGATTGAAAAAAGTAGTTAAAGTCAAGACTGATGCATGGATTTCGGAAGTGGTCTGAGATGTTATGCAGGTTGCTGCGTAATGATGTGCCATGTGTGAATTACTGGCCACCTTACCCCCTTTTGCTACTGTTTCAATTGACACTCAATAAATTATAGGTAGTTGGATATTATAGGTATGTAGAGAAAATGAGTTGTAGTTTCTATTGCTTTTGTTTACTTTCCAGTGAAATCATTTTCTCTCGACGATTACTTGTTTTTTATAACTCTTGCTCATCTAGAAAAGTGCTAATTTTGGTAGCAGATTGGATTCTCGATTGCTGGCAGCTCTAGCTAGACCTATCTGTTTTGTCTTCCGCAGATAACTGACTCTGCTCCATTTACTCAGCTCTGTATATGAATGATGTTTTCCAGGGCAAATGCTCAGATGGAACTGAAAGTCTTTGAAGCACAGTGATGAAGGATTTTTATGATTTTGATGGAGTATGAAAGAACTGAAGAACCCATTGGATTGGACTACTACGACCCATGACTCGGCTTCTAAAGTATAACGAAACGTTAAAAACGAACCTTGTCATAAAACATCTTTTGAAGCCCATGAAAAGGGAGAGATGGTACCTAGATAGTTGGAAACGACAGGGAGATTGCCGGAACAGACTAAACAGACGCTTGGTGATGATGAGTAAGCATAAGTAGCTGTGTATGAAATAGTGAATG
Source organism: Willowsia nigromaculata (assembly GCA_034700605.1). NCBI lineage: Eukaryota > Metazoa > Arthropoda > Collembola > Entomobryomorpha > Entomobryidae > Willowsia > Willowsia nigromaculata. The sequence continues at coordinate 147,991 of JAQIXX010000005.1, forward strand.
CGGACTTGCACTTGGTGTCTGCCAGCTTGCCTTCATCCCTGCCTGTGTTTTGGCTTTTGCAGGTAAATGAAAGGATATTTTATTTTTACGGAAAACGCGTCGACGCTCTCAGCAAACCGACCGTAAAAACACCCTTTGCTACTAGCTAGACATATCAGATATTCGGCTCCAACTGCAGAAACAGTAATATGTGAATCAAAGGGAATAGCATGAAATTCTCAAAATATTGTTATTAAACATCGAATGAGTCAACTAGGGTAGGTAGGATCGTATCTCCAGTTGTAGTAAATGTATATGTTAAAGGCTTATGTAGTGTATGTGAATATGTTGAAAGAAATACAATGAAAAGCATTATCATAGTTTAATGTATTTGTAATCAACACGGATAGTATAAGGATATTATATGAAGAATGAGACTTTGCCGTATGGAGGAAAATATGTGTAAATACAGTTGTTTAAACAGGTATATATTATTATGACTGTAAATCTGCATGATAAAATATTGCTTTCTGATGATATCAATAAATCAAAAAGAAGTTATGTAATCTACTGCTTGTGTTTGACAAGTATTTATACCTATTTTACAAAAGTAGCTAGCACGATTAATACATTATTTATATTTCTACATAATGCATAGTATTAGCATGTTATATCCAACGTCAAATGTATTTGATGATGTCTGTGAATGGTTTGGACATTCCATTGGCATTTTCCTTCAATTCTATTTCTCATAAGGCTGAGTCATGGATTTTACAAGTCACCGTATGTTGAAAAAGGGACTTTGAAATTGTTATATATTTATTACTAGAAATACTATCGCTGACGCATGCTATGTCCACTGTATTACTTCAACCATTGGAATCTAAAAAAATTTCCATCTATTATTAAGCTCGAGTCTCAAATGCCTTGTAATGCTGATCTGCAAAACACTTTGTTCGCATCCATACGTCCAACTAATTGTCAAAAAGATTATCCACGTGAACAATCATTGTTCATATATTTCTATAAAGGAAAGTACAAGTGCCACCGGCAAAGTGTGAAACGGATAGCTAATTTAAAGTGGCATAAGGAATGCGGACTCATTAAACGATAGTTCAAAGGAATGAACTTTTCTTCAGCTATCTAGATAGACCCAAAGTGAATCTCAGCTATCCACTTTACTACTCATCGTGGAAAGGAAGAAGACGGGGTGAACGTAGATTAGAAATACTAGAATTCATACTACACATTATTCAAAGAACTAGATACTTAAACTGATTCATAAAAGTGCACAAGTTAATGAAAAAAGTGCAACACCGGGTGTAGTTCACACTACATATGCACACGAGTAAACGACTCTTTAGCTGAGTTGACTTTAGTGCTATAACTTGAGCTATAAGGAATATTTTAGAACAAATGAAATAGCCTGCTTCAAAGAGTGAGAATGAAAGTGACTGTGGGGATTCTCAAAGTCAGAAAAATAAGGAGGAAGAAGCAGAAAAGAGCTCGAGTAATTCTCCTGGGGTTTTGCCTAGAAATGTGAGAAAAGTGATTAAAACTAGTCGCGTCGTTGAGTGAGAGTGCATAGGGTAAAAGTTGGGCCCTCGTCTCATGTATACGAGATAATGTAAAGAAACCGATTCGACAGGTATATGAAAATACGTATTTTAAAGAGTTATAAGCTCAAGCTCCTTTGCACACACACAATCCATTAGTGTATGCATATACTCTATACTACAGAATATGAAGAAAGTTGAAGTGGGTTCATTATATATCAAAGAGGAAGTACAAACATATTTCTCTTCAGGGCATTGTCACTGCTGCGATACTGCAGGCATTTCGTTTGAAGCACAAATTTAAGTCTGCAATGGCTCATTATACTCTATTACAATGTCTGCAACTTGGTTTTCTCCTGGGAATAAAAATGTACGTTGACAAAACTCCCAATGTGGCTAGAATTGTCAATAACTGTTGAAAGCTACCGTATTTACTTTTAATGCGTTATTTTGTGCTTACCTTTCTTTGGTGATTTGCGGAATACGAAAAGTCGGAGGTCGGGGAAGAAGCCACCGTTCCAAATATACTTGGCTGTAATAGAAAAAAGAATAGTTATTAGTTTTTGGAGTTACGTGAAATACTTTAAAATTGAGTATGTATTTTTTATTATGCAAATAAATGCAACGATTTTTATGTAACCCGATCCACCCGTTTTAAATACAATTACTTATATATTATTACTTATAAGGATGATGCATTCCTCACACATTTCTGCATACGCTTAGCAAGGAATTAGATTGGCTTTAGTACCACAGAATATTAGAAAGAGAATAAACGATGAGATAGCATATTTCCATAATTTTTGTAATTTGATATGTCTAGCATCCCTGAATCTAACTTTTTAATATTCAGTGCCTAATCGTCATTTATATCGCTTTAGGGTTAAATTACAGTTTTGCTTCTCCAACGCAGTGGTTGAGAGAGAACAAGTTTCTTCATGGAGGTTTACAAATCACTGATGAGTTTCAAAGAACACCCAAATCTCTGAGCTGAGATGGTCTGCCCATCAATCATTCTAGCATTAAAAAGTCACAACAAAGCAGCAGATATTAAGTTACTCACTTAAGCAGTGCATGTCATAATATTTTAAACCTCCACCACACAAACTTTGCTACGTTAACGAGCACGGCAGAAGAGTTTCATCCAACCGAAACTGATGCTAATCTTTATGTCTTTTGATAAAGATACTGAGATTCTTACTTGACAGGAAATTTAATAGTATGCATGTTCTCTATTACATGATTACAAAAGACTTGAATGCTCGATGATGACCCATTTACGTCTTATTTTATGAACCACACAGTTTATTTGTTGAAAATTTTCGTAACAAGAGTTGAGAGTTGTGTTCCATACCATTTCAAATTGAACATTGAGAAATCTGGAAAATTCATTCAGTCACATCACTACACCAAAAGCTTTGCCAGATTTTATGAGCCGTAGGAAAGCATGTGAGAGCCATCTATTTTGATATTTTACAAGCCAAGTCTGGCGTTTCCTGTTGTTACTATTCTGTGGAAACCGATTGGGAGCAGTAAGCACAGTAGTGAAAGTCCAGGAAAGGGAAAGCTGAACAAAGAAAAAACAGAGCTACCATGTCATGGTGCACGCCTTACAAGCTCTAACACTAGAGGTCACCTCTTCAGCCATATTTGAACTTGAAATAAATTAGCGTAAGACGCGAGAGGAACAACAATTCTTAGAACATAGCTGCAACAAAAATTGATGTTACAGTTGACGATCTCTTTTAAATTGAACATCATCATCGTCATTCATACTAGCACTTCATTCATTAAATCGAAAATAGATAGAAATCAATTTGTATTTTTTGCTTTGCTCTTACTGCAGCATTACAGCATTCAGGATAATTTTTTATAATTATCATAATTCTCTGCTGCTTGTCACTACCACCCTCTTGAGGGGCACTACAATGCACTACAGATAATAACTTTTACCCTTTGGTGCATTGAGAGCTTATTATTGATCGTTTATGTTGTCAACAAAATCGAACATCTTCCATTTAAGGAGTACATCAATTACAAGACGAGAGAATAGAATATAATAAAGTAATTTACCCCCACAGATTTCCAAAACTGATAAAAACGGCCCCAGCAAATTACGCCAATGCTCCCGATTAAGATGCTCAATGATAAGCAAAAGATACAAAGGTTTTGTCACGCATACATTGCACCATTAGAAATTATCTAATGCAGCCCCCGAGATTCTAAGATTGATGCAATTTTTTTTTGTACACTGCTTACATGCATAATGTAAAATACCGTATTCGATCAAGGACTGCAACGCTGAGCTGAACTAGTCTATTTTAAGTTATCTTCAGTGAGATCAATCTTTTATCACATGCGTGTTATGCTTCTGTGTAGAAACGTTAGTCAATGCACCTTGCGATATACATTTAAAAAATATGAAATATTACAGCATTTCTACAAAAGGCAGTTATAGATGTGTCTAGCCCTTCATGTAGATGATGAAATTCCAAAAATACAAAACTAATCTCCCAGAAGCTATCTTTACTTCTAACATGACAGGAGCATCACATCAGTATGCCATTTTCAATATTAACTTCACGTTGGATTTCTCATGTCAATTTTTATGGATTGGCACACCAATATTCGTTGTCTTGAACCAACATCTTTCCTCGTTCCTATCATGCCATTCATTTTTCCATAAAACCAGAAATGTTGACGTTCAAAACTTGTTATCGATGAAGCAATAATATAGATATAATAGTTACACAGGGAGGGAATGGCTCGTCTTGGCACTGTTAAATCTAATACTTCTTATAAGAGTGATCATGTTCATAATATTTCAATGCAGCGCAACAAATAACATCCATCTATGCAAAACCAAGCCGGGCGTTGTCATTGATTGATTGTTTACTCCTATCTGTGCATGTGTGACGTGTTGTCTGTCCATCGCAGTTTTGTGGAGGTATTCCTTTCTAAACAAATTAGAAAAGCAAGGAACCAACTGCGAGAAAAATGGTAATGCTTTCTGCAGTCTTGAAAGACAATCCATTTTGAAGGTTTTCCGACATTACTTCACATTAATGTACAAGAAACGACCAAACCCAATATCATTAAATTCATCATCATAGGAAAAAAGATAAAGAGGGAGAACTAGCGAGTAATTTTAGCCAAGCGAAGTTGATGCATTATCAATGTCGAGAAGTTCAACATAATCTAAGCAAATATCCTAACAAATGTTAAAGGAGGAACATGTTATAGAGCAGTTATGCAGAAGTAAAGCAACAGTAGCACGCATCATTACATTCCAATCTCTAATGCATTGCCAAAATTAAAATACAAAAAATTAGTTTGACTAAAAATTTATAAAATTCAAAAACTTATAAGTATAAAATAGATCCCGACCACACGCCACAAACGAGCATTTTAATTTGAATGCGTTATGCATACTTTTATATGGTGGTTTAATTGCTAATAGGGCTTTGTGCATGTACTTTACAAGATTATTCCTAGAGAAAAGGCAAATGAAACGGATTTATTGCTGTATGTAGTTGATAAACGAATTTGCACTTTATCAGAATTAAAATTGTTTGTGTATGCTTCCTTAACTGATCCACATCAGTGATTGTCAGTATTGAAATATTGCCGACAATGAATGCAAAACTATAGTATATGTAGTAAGGAGTCGTTTTAGTGCTAGCCTCCAATTAGTGTTAATTAATTAGTTTCGTTTGACAAATCAATACATTCAACACTTCATTAAAATACTTGGGCTGCATTCAAAATCATTGTCTGATATTAATTTCGCATGTAAAAGTATTAAAAAGTTTTCGTTCGAATTGGTTAATCGAATTTTACAAATCCAAGCATGAAACACATTCTTGATTGTAGAGTTTGTATGCTCATTAAGCTATATGTACCTCTCGCCGTCCTGTCAGCATTAATAAATATCCTACATTGTATGAGAAATCACATGAAACGTTGGTGTGTTCCTTGTCTATTGAAAGCCGCCAGCAGTTTTGCGCAACAGTACTAAAAGAAATGAATGAAGGGTTGTAAAAATAATGTTTTACAACCTGGAAGCCCTGCTGAGACAGGCATTTCTGTTAGTCGTGCCTGTCAGGAAAGCATGCCGAGCCTTTTGTAAAAATTACTTCACGGAAATACGAGAAAAACAGTTTGGTTTGGACATTGTCTAAAACTCATTTTTTCATTTCACTTGCTTTTGTCTACAACAAAATATACCTAGTTGATTATCTTGCAAGTTTACATTAGTTATAACTTCTCAAACGAAATTTGTTAGTTTCCAAATATTGCGAACATCCTGTTTAATAAAATTACATTGTATGTCCTCTAATCGGTTAAAACTGGTGAAGTCTGTAGAGTAAAATCAAACCAAAAAGGGGTCTGCTAGAAATTTTCGATTTACAATTTTGACTGTGGCTTAGACTGTACTTCTATCTTCTATCTGGGTAAAACAATATGGTCAGGACAGATGTGCCAGTGGGCTTGGCAAGCATATAACGCTAACTACAAACAGAACAGAATCGATTGATCTGGCGATTTAAAAGCCAAAGAAGTATCTACAAATACCAGTCGTTCTGTGTTTAAACTAATGAAAATGAAACCAGAATCAAATCGCAAACAGTTTTATATGTACATAATGAACCAGCTAGGTAAATAACTCAGGAGGATTTTATATGGGAATTTTCTTGATGTAGATAGAATGTGGCAAACGTTTGCCCATATGGAATGCTTTGTAAGAGGCTTTGTATTCCCGTGTCAGATTCGGTAGACAACGGGTTTTTGTTGCATTGCATAAGAAGAGTAATTCTTTGGCTTGTGCTTTTGTCATTGAATTCAACAACTGTACTAATAAAGTAACCAGGCATTGTTATTGCGACACCATTAGGTCTAAGCATATGGACACGTTTCTGCTTGAGTACTTTTTGTAATTAACGAGAGAATCAAGCAAAATCATGTTCTCTTCTCTCACATGCTGGATAGCAGAATGAAGATGACGACAATAATGACGGGAATATGAGGAAAGATAAAATAGTGACAATGAGGAACAGTCATCAAAGTGATTATGGCAGACTGATGGGATGACGATGAAATGAAACTAGAACCAGTTTCAAAAGACGGTTTATCTATGGCTTCTTTTTGTCAACTGTTGGAGATGCCGTTCCTCGCATTTCACTTATTTTTTTTTTCTATGAATTCTCTCGCATACCTCTGAAGTCCTCTTTTCATTTCATGCGTGTATGAAAGCCGATCACCACCACACAAAGTTTTACGACACAATTGACTAGAGAACAGGATGACCATATTAGGCTAAATGAATACATAAAAAGAGAAAGAACAAAAATTTCTCATCCTAATCAACCCCGTCATTTATGCACTGCCACATCGCCATTGTACACTCCATTCCTTTCATGTGATTTATCACCGACTGTATTCAGATGAGTTTGGTTAAGCGTCTAGAACGAGTGACTAAAGGAATTTTCTTTTCAAAGAACTCAAAGATGATCACAGCAAGGCAGAAACACAGATTCGTCAAATCTGACAGAACTCTGCATGGGCTCTTTAGTAGTCCTCATAAGAACTCCCAAAGGTGTAATAGCAATAACTGCTCGTTACAACTCCCTGTACTATAGATTGTACATAATATTTTGTATAGACAGAAACATCGGATATTTTAAAGGATTATGAGCACATACAACATATGCGAATGCTGAAAAAGCCGCGTTAAGAGAGCAATCTCCAATGTTTTTTACTTATAAAGATTTTAGTAATTTGGTAATAATCTTTCCGTACACATTCCAGTCCACCTCCCATAAGCAATAAATTCAGTATTAACATGAAAGCTCATCATCTCTGGTCTGTGTAATTCCGAACGCACCACGCATTAAGTACTATTGCTTTGCCCTTGTCTTACTAAACCAATAAAAAGAGCTCATGAATACACAACCTAGTCATAACCCTAAAAATAATATCCGGGACTCGTTGACTTCTCCATAAGCTCAAATACAACTCAAGTAATCCGCTTCAAGATGCGTTGCAATAATCCGTTTCGTTGAATTCAAGTTGCGTACCTTTAATATTTAACGAGGGAAACGATGCATTTGAGGCAATATAAACATTATTTTGATATTGAAAGCAATACACAACAATGCGAAAGTTATAAGCACATGATTCCATTGATTCACATTACACGTTTACCATCTTCTCCTTCATAATTTTCCTTCGTATATAACGTCTCTTGCTATTTTATTAGTAGACTTATTTCTTAGCAGAAAAAGGAGAACTAACGGAATGCAAGCAACGTGATATCATGACAAAGCCAAGTCTTTCGAATTCAAGTGTAAGCATCCGTACACCTACTCTCGTATAGCAAAGCGTACTTTGGATGGGTGTGCGTATGTGTAAGATGAGAAATGTTTAGAAATTCCTAAGAAATCTTATTTTTAGAGGAGCAGGAAGAAACGAGAACGACGGAAAAGAAAAATACGTGTTGAGATGTGCACTTAAGAATACATCAATGTAAAAACACAACATAAAAAGGCTTGCTTGCCTTTTCTGGAATATTATTAACTTGGAAGGATTTCTAGTGAGAAAAGAATGATGATAAGTCGCACAAAAAGTTTCATGCATACTTTTTTACTGCCTGCATAATGCAATGCGATGCATGTATGCACCGGGTTTCTTGAATCTTAATGATCTTACATTCTACCGTTACAGAATCAGTGATATCTATATGAATATAACGCGACTACATGAGATTTGCTCATTTCTAGGATTAGTTGCGGTTTTTCCTTTGATCCTGCCACAATCTAAAAGAAAAATGAAATCGAAAGAGAGCCAGAGATATGTGATAAACCGACAATGCAGCGAATAAGAGATAGATGTGAAGGGTTGATAACAATAGAAGGGAGCCGCAGAATAATGAAAAAGATGAAGAGGAAAAGGAATGGGAGAAACTCGTGAGATTCATAAGCTGCAATTCTGAGTGAATGGTACAAAATCTTTCGTTCTAGTCGTCCTCTCGACTGTATGGCTGCTGTCTGTCTACAGCAGATCAAGATTGGATTTTTTTTGGTGAAATTGATTATCTTCCTGTTGGAGAAGGCTCTTTCCGACTCTACACTTTACTTTCTCGAATGTAATACCATCCTGTATTCCACAAAAATTCAGTACATCCGGTTATTTACTCACCCTGCATCCAAACCGAAAATAATCTTGGCCAGTGCAACGGTTTTATCCAGGGAGTATATAAATGCTATGCTTGGTTGTTTCGATCAGAGGAGCTCGTCAGTTGTCAGGAAAGATATCAAAATCACATTTTTCACGCAATTCCCGATATCCCAAAACCCTAATACTCCTCACATTAGCTCATACATTTTTCAAGGCTTTACAAGGTAAAATAAATGATAACGCCACGACTTTATGGCCAAATAGAGCGTGAGCCATGTAATTTTAGAAATCTTGATAGAAGTGAGAGCCCAACACGATTTACCACTAACACCAACCCCAGTGCTGTATTACTCACTAATACCATCCATTATGCAGCTAAAAGTCTCTTCTTATAGCTTTGATGAAAGTTTGCCGCAGTTAAACTCACACGGACACTACGCGTCCAATTTATACATGTTTTAGCTTAGTCGTCTTTAGTCATCATCATGTACACTATTGTTTCACTATAGAAGTTTCGGGTTGAAGTCAAAAATGCTTTCCAAAAAATGGAACTTAAACTTGGTGCACGATGCAGGAATTGGTTACAGGAATTTTGTGCAATAAATGAATGATATTTGAGTGGAATTCTGAAAACACGAGCACTTTACAAATTTCATAAATAAGTGAACAATGCAGGTCGCCCTGTAAGTTCAAATCTTTTGCTACATTCATCGCTTCTCTTAAAAAGAAATCACGCCCCGTGAATTTCATGTTTCCGCCAGCAATATCCGAGAATGTACAATACCAAGAAAATAATTCTCTGTTTTTAAAGCGAACCCGCAAGTTGTTACCGCAATACATTTGACTGTGTGGTGTAAGTTTAATACTTTTTCTTGAAAACAGTATCTTCACAACAATACAACGACAGTGCAACCAAAAGCAAAGTTGTGTATTACACGACCAACATAACAATCTTGAACATTAAGCTGCACTTTCATTGCACTGCAAGAGACGAACTTTTTCCCTTCCCTCGTGCTGCTCTAATGGATTTCCAACTCAAACTTGCCTGGACAAAGTTTCAGATGGTTGGCTTTTCAAGTTCTGAGCTTACTCCTTATGGGATAATTTCTTCATACTATGCACTTGAAGGGGGTTTACAGCATTAGATATTATGTAAGAAAAGAATACATAGGTAATATGAACAAAAACGAAGAAAAAGAGTGGCACCTGCGTTACTTCCATTCAATGGCAAGCCGAAAGTCAATTTTTGGTTGACTGAATTCATGGAAATTCTTGTCAATGAACCATTTCACTGCAAGTGCTTACAAGAGTATGAATGACCGTACATACAAAATTTATATGCCTCATGCAATTGTTTTTTTTCATGGACCATACCTGACATCTTATAAATTTTGTAGCGATACTTTTGCTTGTACAAAATATAAGCACTAGACAAGTCAACTACTTTCAAATCAAGTTATGGTGACTGGGTTTTCCTTCGAGTTTATGTACTACATAGCAAAGCAATAAAGAAAACCCATACACATGAATTTCGTGTATCTGAAGCCATGTTGCAGGCAATAGAAAAAGTGAAAGAATTATTATTGGGTTGCTTCTTCTCTCCCCTTTTTTCAAAGAGAAATGCAATTCAGGAAATGCAGTATGGAACATTTATGCAGCAGAAGAGTCCTCGTTCTTTTGTATAAACACCAACATTTCTAAGAGCCGTCAATTCAGTCTCAAAATAATATTCCAATCTGCTTTTTATAAGGTCTAATAGGAGGTGTAAAAAATTCGTTTCAAATCTCAAGTGAGCTGAAACCCAAGTGATATGGACCATTGAGCCATAAATATATAAAACTCTTTTTGTGCCATAACACATACACCGACTCGTGTGTTGGCATTTAGACAGAATTCTCTTTTCCTTTATTTTTGTACGTTTGTGAACGTAAAAACGTCACATAATAATAACATGTTTGCGTGGTACAAGCTATCGCATATATATGATTTTTTTTGTTGCGCCCCACAATTCATTCACTTGACTGGTCATGAGGAATGACACAACATTATACGCAGATATTTGTGCTGCCAGTGAAAGTACACATTGCTCAAACATACTTTCTTCCATTTCTTAAAACAGTGTGGTACAGAGCTGTGGTAAAGGGACCGTAACGCAGCGCATTGTTTATACTGAGCCATCTCTGAAGTGGCATGATGATATTGTAAGGACCAATGTAACTTTCTGTCTCGTCATGTCAGCGTGCACGAAAAACTGTGAATCATTTCCAGTCGAGCCTTTTCCTACATTCTCATGATTGCAAAAGAGAGAATAGATGAGGATATTATTATGAATTGTTATGGCATGTTGTAAAAATAGACGGTGAACCTAGCGTGAATCTCGGCGATGCAGAAAACATTCTATGAAAATGTAAATGTGAATTATGGAGAAATGAAATGTGGTGCATGACAAAAAGGAGAGGGAAGTCGGTTCTTTCTTTTCGTTGTTGTATGTGTCTGTCACAAGGAGATTACCTTACATGTTTAGTGGAGTATATGTGTGCCCTTTCATTTTAAAAGTATTTCATTTTTCGTTTCTAACATTACACATGGTAATGTTCTAGTTCTATGTTTATTTGAGAGAAATACATTATATATATTACGTACGTTCGTTTCAAACGATGATCACAAAAGTATTTTTATGAACTACTATACAAGCACTTCCGTGATTATTTTTTACTACCAATACGATACAGAGCGTAATATATACGCATTGAACTTTTCAAGTGTGACTAAGGATCTTTGCAGTTTATTGAGATTCCGTAAGGGATATTTTTGAGTGTAATATCAATTTCTATATACTTAGGAACATTGCAAGTGTAAAATTTTGCTGCTTGCAGGCAAATCGAAAACAGGTGCAGACACTCTGAGCAGAACGATTACTTTTTCAGGTTAATGAGCTTGATATTTGATCGAATTCCCTCTTTCGAGCTAATAAATTGCATGCCTACGTCTTAAAAACAATACCTATCTATGAACTTGACTGTTCAAAGTAAACGAGAAAAAAACTCGATATTTTTACGAAAAAAATTTAACGCAAGAACGGCAAAAATAACGTTGTAGCTTTTTGGCCTTACGCCTTGTTGCATGTGGCAAGCAACACGATATGCAGGTCTTTTTGTGTGTACTCGACAAAGGCAGCCGAGCAGTAACACACATAGGGAAATTTGATTTCACGCTAATTTTCATTCCAATGACTTTGAGTCGTGCGTTCGTTGCCGTGTGTCGAGGTACAATCTTGTACGAACTGTGTGTCGTACTCGTACAAAATGCGGCTAGCCTTTCGGTATGTAATATAAACGAGGTTTGTAATAACAGATTCTTTTACACACCTCACTTATTGGAGAGTGGTTCATTATCATCAACACGAATAGAAATACCTCTAATTAAAGGTGAGAATAATTATTTTAGAAGATTGATCATCAAAGGACCACAATCCATCGCGCAATGCTACACCAAGAGCAACACCGCCAGAAACCTAACCAGTTAAATCTACTGCATTGCGTAACATAATTATCTTGATTGAATGCGTTGCTCCATACGAAATATATGTTATGTTCTAACGAGGAAGTTTTTTGAGAGTTTGCAAAAGTGTTTTCGAGTTTTCATATCTGCTACTGTAAAACGGTGCTTCAATATACAGAATAATCCTACTTTTTAGTACATTCATCAATGAAACTCATACAAACATACATTTTCCATTAGAGCATACCGTTTTTCATACATTTCACAATTCTTTTGAAATCTTCATATTGATTTGGTAAAAGGAATTTTAATGTGCTCTTACATATGCAAATATATTTCCTATCTCTTCTGCCTCAATTCTAGCTGAACAAAAAATAAATTTCTGTTTGGTAATGGTGAGTGGGCAAATATAAAGGGAGAACTTGCGACCCGAAACCCATGGAATAAAGACGAACAATACCTACATATTACAAATAGCAAGTGATTGCGAGAGAAAAAGGAGACAGAGAGAGAATTGTGTGTATGGATCCTCCGAAAAAAGACTAACAACTCAATTTGAATTCAAGAGATCTCTCGTTATCATCTTGTTTAAAGAAAATGAAGAGATCCCATTTGTTCATTCATTCAGAGCTTCTTATTTCGAATGCGTTTTCAACATTGAATAAAAACTATAAGCTCTCTCGTTAGCAGACAAAGTTTATTTTACTGTGAGATTTCACGTGAACAAACGTTTGCTTTGTTCATGGTGTATACATAGTCTGCTTGTGTCCCTGTCCATGCCCATTTCTTTTGTGTACTTTAAAAAAGATAAGCCCTAAAGTACACGTAACTAACGATATGATATGAGAATCGGGACACATGTGATGCCGGTAAAATGTTGAAAACACCGCCACCGACCTTGCCTTTAAATTTTTTCAAACTTATTTTCCCCATACAAAACACAGAGAAACAGTACGTGGTTCGAAGATACATAAATTCCATAGCCAAAAGCTTTTGAGTCATCGCCACACCACAACAACATACAGAAAATACAGACACTGAATAGCCTGAAATCACGAAGAAGGGAAATAAAGTTATTTCCAGATTGCATTGTGTTTGCCTGGAGTTTATCTCGCCGACTCTCTACGTATTCCACATGTAGCACACAAAAATAGTGTGGAAACAACAACATGGGATTTATTGTAGAAAGAGGGTGTGCTTCCTTGCCAGAAGCCTACTTTAGGAATTCAAGTGAAAGAGGGTCTAAAACAACGGACCATATCTTTCTTCGTTCCTTCCTTTGCTCTTCTTAAATCTTCCCAAGAATTAAATAAGATACAGTGGAAGTAGAAGCGGAAAGGGAGCCTCTTCCAGCTAATCCTTTAACGTGGTAAACCAAGCAAAAGGACAGAAGGGACTGGAAAGCAAACAGCCGAAAGGTTCGCCTTTTAAATGTTGAAAGCTAAAAAAAAAATAAACGAAAAAATCTCCCTGAGCTCGATCTTGAAGAAAAGCAGTAACTCAAACAATCAAAGGAAAACTGGTTTAATATAAAAATTTCTTACATAAAAGAATAAAAAGTATATGCAAATGCTATGTAGATCATGGAATAAAATGGAACGAAAAACTTGGATCCCAGCTTTCCACAGAAAGCAGCAGTTTAAAAGTATGTACCTCAATGTTTATTGTAAAAGAAAAGGACAAGAAAGGACGGGAAAAGCAAAAGCCACAACCATTTCCCCTTTCCGTTTACTTTTGATCAAAAGTTTTCTAAAATGCATTGAACACGATGTTGTTGGTTTTGTCCTTTGCAATTATATGCAAACAAAGGTCGGCATTATGTAAAAGAAAACTGTCTGAAACAATATGGTCCCTCGGCGTGCACACGTAATGAGTAGAATTCCAATTAGATGCAAAATGTAATGGTGACAAATCCATGTATAAAGTAATTCAAATTTCCTTACACTACCATTTCTCTATGAAAGTTCGTCGAAACCGGCTTTCATATTCAATGAGCTAGTACTATAGGATGTTTAAAAACGATAATTAATAAATCACGCTTTTTTGACATGCGATACCAATTTTTAAAAGTAAACAGAGATGTATTGCTGCGCCTGTGGGTAGAGTACAACTCTGGTGGTAAATTACAGAAAGGTGTTTTGTCACATAAATCTTTAGAGACCGGCATGTCTCTGATTTTAAATTTTTCTCGATAGTTTTTCGTTAAACGAAATCTGAAAAAATTCAGGTTTGCCTAAAATGTCTGTGAATTTAACCCCCAGCTATCATAACAAATGTTTTATGACAAACTATGCATATAAATGAATATTTTACATAATAGTGAGCTAGAATTCTGACAGAAGAATCTCAGTAATTTAATCTGGAATTAAAATCGAATTTTTGTTTTTATCTTGTGGTTCCCATCTCATAATAGGGCTTTAAAAAGGATAAAGAGAATGAAGAAGAAGGTAAAAAAATGCATTGAAAGAAGAGCAGCAGATGCCAGACATTTATAATGGCTGCAATAATATGAATATTATTAGTGCTTATAAGAGAAAACGTTCGACCTTCTGGCTACTATTAGTTGCTATTATGCCATTGCATGCATTTATCACACAAGACGACCAGCGTAGAAGGAAGTGAAAAAAGAGGAGAGAAACGGGTAATCATAATCTTGATCATCATGATCACCACCATATATTCATCCATGCTTGTTTGTTGAGTCTTTGCCACTCTCTCTCTTTCTCGAGACTGAACATTATGAAGTTAAAGGGGCAAATAATCTTTCGCTTTTTGCTCGTTTCTCAATGCAATTTAAGGCGGAGAGTTTTCCTGCCACATTGAATCGTGAGGAAAGGAAATAAAGCCATGAATTCAATCTCGAGCACATAATTTTTCCAAAGGAGAAAATGAATGGGCACGCAGAGTAATAAATTTAATCTCTCGGATGGCTGGTGGAACAAGGAAGAAATGAGGAAAAAATGTACACCACTTCTCCACACACTGCACTGCTCTTTCTGCAGCTTTTTAAAATGATGGTATCTTACAGAATGGCTATTGGGTGCACATACATATCACAGCATAACGTGCATATTTTATTATGTGCAATACGAAAACGAGCAATTCAACATCTTTTTATTGCTAACGACACTCTTCTGTTTAAATAAAAGATAAAATTAAAAAAGGGCTTTTCTCTTTGCCTTTTTATATTGCATTAATAGAACGGGTTACACTGGTTAATTTTTTTCAAATGGGCTTTTACTCTCCTGCTGTTACTTCGTCTCTGAAAATTGAACAATGCGAGTGGCATAATGCAGTGCGTGGTATGCGTAGTAATGTGTTCCAAAGGCGCGTCATTATGAGTCTGTCTCTAGTCTCTGGGCAGACATTACAATCTAAAAAACACATTTTAAATAGTCGTAATAGAAGAAGAATGGCGAGTACAAGCAAGGGTCTCTGCGAGCATGCATGCAGAAAACTGAGAAAGAAATAAAGTAAACAAAAATGCGTAATGTAAATAGAATTGGTTGGTTGAATGGTTTTGAGAAGAATAGGATGTTGGTTATGTACACACTAAAAAGAGCAAGACAAAAGGAGTAACGTGCCGGTAATGACGACTTATTGTAAGATATGTGGGATACTAGAACACACACACAAATACACATTCAAATTCAGTTTCCTTACAATGAGACTGACTGAGAGTGTACGCACAATAAAAAGCATTCTCATTTATTACGATGGGATTGGCTATAAAAACGTCTTTGCCATTGTGAACGTCCATTGTTAGCTGCGCTATTATCGTTTATTATTGCGGTGGTGGAGGTATACCTATAGCTCTCTAAATAAAACAGTCATCTCCTTATTGCCTTTTGCTCACCTACACGGAGGAGTCAGGAACCGTTTTATGTGCAGCAACGAAAATGCGTTTTAACGTTTGAATAGAATAATCAAGTTGGTATAAAGTAGCCATAAAACACCTTCCCTTGTCAAGTTTCACAACATATTCTGCATAAAATATGTATTAGTGTAACTTCCACTGTACGCACAATAACCTCTAACCACGCAAATAAGTCAGTAATTATATGCATTACATAATAGGCAAAGTGAGAGGGATTCAGAGACGTTTGTTTAGATTCCATATTGATGAGATGCCCAGTCTGCTACAAAAACCGTCTTCACTTTTTTTTATTGCCTACGACTTTAGGCAGATCCAAGCGTAAAGTCATCATCAAGCCAATTCTTTACTAATTAACGAAGGCGGTAACCAATATGGAGCCGCAATGAATACGAATACAATTCAGTATAAAGTTTAGTTGTGCAAATACCACCGGCTTTGCATCGAGATGAAGTAATAAGCTACAACATTTCAAAAGTTAGACATCAGCTAATTCATTGATGCCATTTGAAAGGTCTGCCCATGCTTAGGTTTAGAAAACGAAAATGGTTGTTTCAATCTGCGACTTCCTTTCGCTTTATTGATGAGACTCCCTCATTGAATTTTAACTTTCCACACGATGATGATGATGAGGACGATAAACGGTGTGGATTCAAAAACAAGATAAAACAGAAATTACCTACTCACTTTCCTCATTCATTGACATATAGCGATGTAATGCCTAAAAATAATATGATACAATGTGCATGCATGTCAGTGTAATAATTATTATTCGCATTATTGTACAAGGAAATGCACCATGTGAAGTATGAAAGTTTTTTTTTGTTGTGTTGTAGTTATGAAAGCCACCAGTGAGCCGAGATTGTATCAAGTTCAGTTCTATGAATTGTCGCTTGTCAATAATGACTTTGTTATCATTATACGCTAAATCGTGTGTACATTCATTTACGATCCATACTTTGTATTATATAATGCAACATAAAAATGAAATTACATAGTAAGGAGAGAATAATGAACATGGTTTATCATAAATCAAACGTTTCATTTTCATTCTTGTTATCTAGGTCTAACGAGTATGTTGCAGGACATGGGTAAACATATTTCATCATTCTCGTTTTTACAAAGAGCAATGTAGGAAAACTGCAGTCCTGGTACATAAAAACTGCTGTTGTTTGGTGCACACCTGATGATGACGGTAGGAAATAACAGAGCGGAAATGAAGCAGCGGAGAATGATAAATATACTCGTGAAAACTCCTTGTTCTTGACAAAATACTCATGAGCAGTGATTAGATATATAAAGTCATAAAAATAGACCTATAGGTCTTTGTGAAATTTTACTTTTTTGGAAACCTTGTGGCACGTGTATTTTCCGTTGTCTTTTGCTCTTACTTTAACCCTGCCACTGACTCACTCATTTCATAAACCATTTTCAGTTCACTATTTGTGCATGAGAAACAAGGAAAATAAAGTACCTAATACACTATGCAGTAGTCAGTCATATCAGCCAATTCGTGATTGGTTTTTATGACAGTTCCCTACGAAATGTTGGAGGAAATTTTTTTGGCTTGTCAGTATCACTTCTACCGGAACAAACCTTGTGTAGGCACGAAAGAAACAGTAGTCGAATGAAAATGCACAAGAACCACTGAATCATGTCATGTAGGAAGAGAAAATAATAAGAAGAAAGAGCAAAAGTTGTCTTCCGGCATTTTCTCGAGAAGAGATTGTTCAATCAATTTCCCAATGCACTTTGGACAGCTCAATTTTCCTGTTGATTCCTAAAATCAAACCCAGTCTTGGTAAATACCAGGCAGAGAGAAATTCAAATATTATACGCTTTTATGAGCAAATTATGTGCTTGTGATTGATCAAAGATAAATTGACACCAGAATGTTAAGATTGGCAGAAGATTTTGAGAAAAAACCAGAAAATACACCTGTTAATTTTTGTGATTACATAAGCATCAAGAGATTCACATTTGCACTATTCACATGAGTTATTACAAGCTCACGTCTACGGCAAAACTTGGTTGCCAACAAGCTACAAGCATAAAGATGATGATAAGAATATAGTTTCATGTTCATAAAGTAATTTATGGGGAAGATTCGGTTCGAAAAACAAACATCAACTAGGTTCATGAATTACCTCATGTATATTTAGTTTTGTTAAGGGTGTGTTGTATAATTGCATCAATTTTTTTGGTAGGATTGTGGTCCTATGGCCTGGTTAAGGTTAAATTTGCGAATACATTTGTAGCTGGCTCTCGGCTCTTTACAGTAGTTGACTAACTCAAGTGATGCTTGCCACAGCTTACAGTGATAATCGTTTGACGTATCCCATTTATCTTTCTCTCCCCGGCGGATATAAACACAGTAACTTGTACAATTTTCATACATCCTTTGGTAATAATAAGTCTGCGTCTGCTTGTCAGTTGTTGCTTTACTATGTGTGAGTTTCGGCAACAGCGTAACTTTTACAAACACTGCCTCTAACCCATCAAAAGTCTGAATAACTAATGAAGAGGATCAAGTTTACATGCATGTAGCCAAAATTGCCTGATTATGACTACGCGAGTATGTGGAACGCATAATACAAAGTGCATGTGTACAAAAGCGCAAATCTGATTAGGTGTATGAAAGAATGTCACAATTTGGCAATTTCACGTCAACCACAGAAAGGGCTCAACAGTTGACTGCTCTTGGCACACCATCAAAACAAACTTGGAGCAATGTTTTGGCATGTTGTTATCAGATGGCGATAAATTTCTAGCCAACTTTCTTCTCCGCTTATAAAAGCAATAAATGAAAGACAAAAGTATTGGGCAAAAAGTGGAGTGGAGAAAGAAAGGCTATAGTACTTGGATAAGTAGAGCTACACTCCTTCTTTTCTTTCTTTTTGCTTAACTGCAAAAAATAAGTTTGAAAACAATTAGCGAGGAATCCATTTAGCCCTTTGTGTATTATGTAACCTCGTTTTTTCTAGAAATTATCGTTATCATCATGAGACACGCATGCATGAGCAATGGCATTGTAATGAAAAACGCTGGAGATCCGGATTGCATTTTATGGCAGTTAAAAGTAATTTAATATAAGTAATGCTACAAATCACTTCATATTTATCTTAATGGCTGGTCGAGAGACTCGAGATTCATTGTTTTTCTCGTCGCCTTTGTTATTTTTTTTACTGCAGAATCTGAGAGAGAGTAAACTTACACTAAGCCTAGATGAGGAGGCGGTGGAGGCTCCTGAAACAGAGCCAGAGGCTTCTGAAATCCCGGATGAAAATGAGGACTGTGGTGAATGGGAATGTTTCATGGAAGTCGACGGAGTTGGCGAATTTGTCACGGATGATTTTGCAGAGAAGCAATTTGGTGGATGCATGGAAGTAATTGTAGGAGTGCTAGATGCTGATGGGGCATTGTACGGACTGCTTCCAGCACTAGAGCCCGTTGTTAGCAGTAAACCGGCTGTACTAACTCCACTACTGCTACTTCCACTGATACCGCTCACACCAGTCGCTGAAGTTGCGTTTGTCGCCACGCTCGTGTTACTGCCAAAATTAACTTTTTCAACACACTTTGCTAATCTGTCGACCATGCTGCAGCCTCGTTTGGACTCGTCTTTTTTCCAAACCTCTTTGCTCGTCGACTTGTACTCATTGTCCTCCTCGACTTCTTTCAGCCTCTCATCGACTATGAGACCATTCTTATCTCGGAGCGTCAGCACCTCCGTAGTTTTTGTTGTTGTCTTTACGTTCATCGTTGTTTCCAGTTCAACTGGATTCTTAAGAATGCCAGCCCTCATTAGAATCTCATTAAGTAAGTCACACGGAGGAACTTGGCCTGAAAGAAGTGCCTCTTTTATGCGAATCCCTTCCTCGCCATTTAACGGCACCGGGAACCCATTCACAAGAAGAACTTCTTCCGTTTGAAATTTTGTCGACTTTTCACAATCAATCACTCGTGTTCCTTTCCCCGCTAGAGATTCAACCTTTTCCTGAATTTCTAAATCGTCAATGGCTTGAAGTGGTTCCATTTTCCGAGTTTATTATGATGATGAACGCTATTATAACTGTTATTATCACCACCAGAACTATTTTGAGTACTTTGAACTGAAACCATATGTACTTCTCCTTCTTCAAGAGGACTCAGCAAAACTCTCGCCGTGCACACGTACATCTATAAATCATGCACATGAATTTACAACTTTCACAACTTTTTAACTGGTTCACGAAAATTCATGAGAATTTTCATTCACTTGGACGCATATATATTTTATTATTATATTATCCATTGCCTCTTCCATCCACTCATCCAGCGCAATGACAATGCTGTATCCATTCCTATCTATCTTTTATACTTTTTTCTTGTCAAACATGGAGAGATCGTGATTTTTCCCCTTCGCCTTAGCTTATGTGTGCTTCAGTAAAATACATTTTACGACACGTTTTCCCAGGATCTTTCAGAAGTATTTCAAATAAAACTTCGTTTCTCTACAAAAACAAACTTTTCCCCTTACTTTTACTCTTATGCTACCACCACCACCGAAAACACCACGCCACTACTAGTTATTGACTAAGCATATAGACAGATTCCGAATACGATTTCAGAGATTTCAAATGTTTCTCCTCCAATATAACAAATATACACTTTCCAAGTTTTTAACTAACGCACGTATCCAGTATTCCTTAGAATATTTTACATTTGTAGAAAAAGGCCTGAGTAGAGATCTTACAACAACTCCTTTATTTTAAGCGCAGACAACAGTCATATGAACAAGCCAGAGACACAGGAAAACAAGTTTTTTTCTTCTCCTAAACAGGTACATAAACTATCCTACTTTTCAATAACGTGCACACTCTGCTGTATTTCTTTTTTGCTGATGAATTCAAAACCAAGAATTTTCACAATTTAGGCATTTCTCTTTCCGCGTTGGTTCTTAGTTTCTATTATAAGAGAAATATGATCTTTAATACGAATGAAAAAAGACGCGACTATAGTGTTACCGGAGCTGCGTTGTACCGTCTTTGGTATTTTTGTACTTAATATGACTTCTCTTCAGAGTTTTGCTTTCAACTTTTTAAGCTTTTTAAACTTTTTTTTTTGTAGAATTGGGTTTGGTCTTTCATTTATTTAAAACGCAAGTCTTGTCTCATGTCAATTTCACTAGTTGACAAAAAGTTGGATGCTTTTAAGGTAAAGTAGGATGTATATTTTTATAGTATAGTTTCCAGTTTTCTTTTACTTTTAATATGCAATTTTTGAAGCAAAATATCCCGTGAGTTGTGATATTGTATATCTGAGAGAGGTTTTTGGTTGCTATTTTTCCTTTCAAGTTGCATGGGTTCTCTGAGAAAGCTGGAAACTGGAGCAGAATTGAAGTAATGTAAGAAATTGAAGAAATTTGTAGCTTCTCCGTGGAAAAAAGTCAGTTATTTGAGATTTGCTCAACCAGAAGCTCAATTTCACTTTTACAGTAGACCCTCAGCAAAAATGTTATCCATATTATAAAACTGCCACATAAAATATAGGTAAGGAGGTATCCTCTTTCGTTTTTGCTTACACTCTTCTATATGAGGCTGTCAAATGTCAACTTGTTAATTTGAGGTTTGTTGGAGTTGGAGAAGAGTGGGATGGAACCACCTTCCTTGGGAATTTATGAGAGCCTCACCCACCAACAACGGTTGACGCTGTCTTGCTCTCCTTCCAACGAAAAATGTTTTAAAACCTACTACGCTACTGTTGCTGCTGCTGCTGGTTTCAGTGAATGACGTGTCTTGGATTGAAGGTAAATTGTACATAAGATGAGAAAATCAAATGAATCAGGGTTGAGAAGCTGACTGTTGACAGTTTACAGTAAATTCCAAAGTCGCTTCTGCTCTCTTTTTTCAATCTTGTAAGGAATTTGTCTTTATATATAGGTATAGGTACTGCTTATATAGATAATTTTCCAGACTTTAGTTCAGCTTTGAAATTTTTGCCAGATTCTTGCAAGATTTATGAATTTACTAATAAGGTAGCTTCGTTTCCTTCTACATTGCTTTTTTGTTTCATAGAATATCTCGTTTGTCGTTGCTTTGCAGTATTCACAAAGTTTATAATAAGTACAGCTCGACTTTGAGTCTTTTGGGAGCAAATAAGCAATATTATTTTGCGTTCAACCTCTTGAGTCCTTACTAAACTTTCAAAAGAAACGTGGAAAATATACACACCAACTTTTATACACTCTATGCTTTTTTATTTCATATTTTTTTGCCTTTACAAAAGATGCAGGGTGAATAATGTTTCCTTTTTTGATCCTCTGCCGTATGGGAGAGTTAATTAACCCAGGGATTTCCTTTTCAACCTGATGGCGAAGGGAATCAAATCTGTTCAGTATTCAGGTGAAGAGATACACTATTTAAAGGAACGGAAGTAGCAATGGCAGCTGAGGAGGAATTACTTTCTAACAGTTTGGTTGGGGTTTTTTGTGTCTCTCATGGAATAAGGAATGGGAAACGGGAGACCTTATTACTAGAAAAACTTTTGCGGGTATAAAGGTGTGCTCTGAATCACATTGGGTGTATGGTACGCTTTTCAAGCTGTTTTAGGGTTTTTTCTCTTTCATTTATGTGTTTAGCAATAGAATTGCGTGAGTAGGTGTGTGTTTATTATACTCTGAAAGCTAGCATTTCAGTTGGCATTAGGACCTAGTAAAAATCCAAATAATTTATGTTTCTCACTCGCTATCACGAGCTGTACGCACAATCGCACATTTTTACAATGAAAGAAATTTCTCTAATATTTCACTATCGGCCAACCCCATTCTAACTCTACTCATTCTTGGAATGAGCCGAATGTTCTACCTACCTGCTTTGGTAGTGGAAATATTGGTTTCTATATTTAAAACAGTGAAATATGGTGTATAGGTGTGCAAACAAATAAACTAGATGAAAACGAACGTATGTGTACCGTAGCGTTATTCGCATGTCATATTTCATCCGATGTTTCTACCTGTTCTTTTTTTATCCACTCGGAAAATAAATTGCTGTCTCAAAAAATGTGTAGCATTCAGTGGTAGAATCCAAATCACATTTAACACACACGGCTAGCCAAGTAGCTGTCAGCAATAGTTAATGGGTGTTGTTGATGACGCCGGTGGCGGCATATAAACTACAAGTACCGCACACAGACAACAGAGACAAATAGAGGGCCGTCGCTAATTGAACTTGTTTGGGAGCAATTTTCACACTTTCTGCAACGTTCTATCTTCCTCAGTCTCACATTTGGTTTGCGGCTCAAGCAAACACATTCACCTGTGTGTTCCCTATTCACGACACCCAAACCAAGACTTTCGGCTCATGGATGGTTTTCCTATAAGGAGACGTGACCAACCATATAATTTCGTTCCATCACCAGTCTTTTTTATGGAGTACCAGACCACGGATTTAGTTCCGAACAACAAGAATGGCAACAACGAAACGTGGTGTGCTAGCTTTCTTCCGACAGACTAAAAACTAATGCATCTATGTTTGTATGCCAAGGTTGGCATTTAAAAGCCATATAACTCAATTCTTGAGAGAAGAAGAAATACACAGGCGGCTATAATGGGAATTTGGTCTTCATCAGTGTGAGTGAAGTACAAATATTATGGCTTGTGTAGGATGTAATATATGCCAGAGCCTGTCTCCATCATCTAGCTGGAATACGTGCTCAAAGTTTACAATATAATAAAAAGTAAATTTTCCATGTACTTTTCCTGCTTAATACACAAGACGCGATGGCCGAGAGTGCAAACAAACAAGTTTCTCTCTCAATGCTTTTGCACACCATGTGAAGACGAATGAATGTATACTTGCGTAATAGATACGTAGAGACTAGTTCGCGTATTAGTAAGGAATGTTGCGAAAAAAAGTTGTGAGCGTCTCTCTCTCTAAAGTGGGGTTTTTGCTGATGGATATGGAGTCAAGTTTTGAGATGGGGTCTTGTAGCTTGCAAAGTCTTGCAACTAGGATATCCTCATTTGAAACAAGTGGGATTAGAGTCAATAAGTAGTTTGACTGGGCTCACCAACATGGTCATCATCATTACATGAATCTCCACGAGACATATAAACATTATGATTACTACTTTTCGTACATTTCATCTTGCATAAGGTTTCGTATTACGCAGGCAAAGCAACACAATAGAAAACCAGTCTTTTTTAAATTTCACAGCTGAACTGTTATTCTGATAAAAGCAGTTTGCCTGTCTCTTGTTGTGATTGCAAATCAGGACAGCAGCAACAGTAGCCTAGTAAGAAATACGGAATGGAGACCAAAATCCCCATTAAAATATTATTATTATTACAAACGAGGGCAATTAATATTCAACCGAAATTCTGAAATGACAGGAGCCAAGTCAGAAGGGAGAAAATGTTGATGTTATTGCCGTTGCAATGTTGTGAACTTTTTGTTACTCTATTTCTGTCCATATAATAAATTTATACACTTTTGAAGTAAAGTTGTAAAGTTTTTGCTGCTGTTTACTTGAGTAAATTTACGCTACAAATAGTGCGGGTAGTCTGTAATGTCAAGAGATTATTCTCTTTCTCAACTCCTGGCTGAACAACAGCGGGATCCACATTGGCTCACTTTGTTTCGTAGTTAGATTGGTACTTATTTTATGGCAAAAAGCTGGCAGACGGCTCGGCTCGCCGAATATAAATGAAACGCTCTGAATCTTTCAGACCATCTGAACGGCAACTCTGAAAATGTGCCTCTTTCAATTCACAATGCGATGCAAAATGTTAACTTTCTCACAATCAAGCCACTATCAGCGAGCGCAAATCAGTAGCCTTTCCGAAGCAGCAAGCAAAATTGTAATCATATGCAAGTTGAAAAGCGTCCTTATTTGTTTCTCTCTCGCATGCTGTTCTCTTCGACGATGATGATGATTGTCATGCATGCGGAACGCGAGACAGTCCTCTGCGATTAGTTTGCACAACACTTTGCACACGAACAGAACTATATCAGAGAATGTATGAACGCTAATATGACGACGATGATAATGCAACAATCCCGCGCCTGTCTCAGACACAAACTCTTGTTTGCATAAGCAGAAAAAAAGCCAGAAGAGCTGTTGAAAAGAGATAAAGTACAAGCACTACACTGCGAAGATTCGGAATTGCTTGTATGTCACTTGATACAAAGTACGAATGAATATCTATGCAAGATTGCTTCTCGGTCAACTAATAAATCATTTTGTATGATGCGATTCAAACTATCCGTGATGAACACAAAGTGTATTTAACTCAACTCTGTCTCAAAACAAATATAATATCCACAAGGTGTAATATCTTTAGGGTGATGAAGAGAGACACTTGATAATAATTTTTGTATTCGGATCTCGCACAAGGTCCTTTCTCACTTCCACATGACAATCATACATCTTTGTATCCACATTCGATATTATTTGTACTTTTTGCTGCAAAATATTCAAGCAACTAGAGACGCAGCTCAGCTCACGTTTTTTACAACGCAGTCAATTCACACACATTCACGCACAAAATGTCGTTGACAAAACAGTCGTATGAACAAATGCAAGCACCACCGGCAGCAACACTCTCCCACTGCAACACGCAAGACTACAAAACGAAGACTGAGTCAGAAAACCAGAATGCAAAAGCATATAATATGAAGGTGGTGGTAGGTAGCTCACTCCTCTCCTCTCAATCCATCCCTCTTTAGTTGCTCTCTGAATGCAACTTTTTAGGCTTGTGTAATCTAACATTGGGCATGGGGAGAAGTAGGCAAGCATGACAAGACAAACCAAAGGCAACACAACCCTACACGAAAAACATTCAAAATTCAAGTTGATATCTTTCGAGGAGAGATAGAAAAGTTGAATGTACATACATAAATAGGCACATAATAAATACATGCATATAGTGTATTGACTTTGGCTTGCTTGTGGAAAAGCAAAAAGGCATCAAACACAGCGGCACTAGCAACAGGGAGCTGTTCTATGTAGTATGTATATTTGCTCGTGTTCTCACTCCTTCCTTCATAGCTCCACTTTTTCTTGAAGACGGATGAAATGATGAGATGCTGATGATGACGAGAGTTTCAACAATATTGTGCTCTTATTGACTTCTCATAAGAGGAAAATTGTCTGGTGGTCTAGTGCTTATTTTCATGCGTGCATGTGCCACATAGTGGAAATAGCATCAGAGATCAGAGAGAAACAACAATATTTATGCGAAAAGCTTTTCCAAGCGTTTGCAAAATACTGTGAAAGAAAATCATCTAGCTCTCTATCTGAAGACAACCAACCTTGCTCCTTTTTCACTGTAGTTTCCATTATTTATGCCGATGTGAACATGGGATTATAAAAAATTTTGTTTGTGTGAAAGCAAGTGTAGAGAAAGGCGCTTATAGATTCTTGTTTATCAGTTTGCTGTATAATATGAACATGTTTATATGACACATGTGTACGAATATTGAAGTTTTATTATTGGCGGATGCTTTCTTTACTTGCGTAAGTTTTCTTTGCTGCTGAAACGAAATAAATTTGCAATTTATTTGCCCAACTTCCCTTTGATTCTTGTTATTCATTTGGTCTCTTTGTATTTATACACGTACAGCCTCATCTTCAAAAATTTGTTAGACTTTCTGAATCGCTTGCTCTCTGCTTTTTTCGGATACAGAACCGTAATTTTTTCGCTTTGTGCCACTGATCACAAGAAACAGAAGTAGATACATACATTTTAACGAAGTTCTTCAAACTCCGGTCTTGGTGATGGAAACACCACACAATACCGTATGATTACAGTAAAGTTCAACAGTGTGTGCGAATTGATGTTGCGTATGTAATAAATAAATGGTGCTTCACGTGCTGCTTTTTTTTGCTGATTCAGTGACTTTATGGCAAGTAAAACCGATTTACACTCGAGAGTTTTCTGTAGATTATTGTTTTCTCTGAGCTCGCTTGTTTCTCGGTTGTTTACAAAAGTGAACTTCATAGTTTAGCTGTTTCCAGTTATGTTCCCTAAAAGCGTTTAAAAGATGATGCTGTTTTGCTACATATAATCAACAATGCGTATGCCCACTCTCACATCTTTTAGAAATGGAGAAAAGAAGATGATGATGACGCTGTTGATGCTTGAATAAATGCGTTTCAGTCTATGTGAGTGAGAATATTACATAAAAAGAGCGTACTAACTATAAATACTGTTTAGCAGAAACAACAGAGAGTGTAGGCAAAAAGGTTCGCATAAACACACATTTTATGGAAACTAAGTTATTTATGCACAAAAGATATGAAATTATAAATGGACCAGCATGGCACTATATTGTCTGTACTCAAGTCTGTTTTGTCGTTTTTTGCATAATATGTGTGCTATCTTATCCTATAAAGCCACCCACGTCTGGCAAACTCCCAAACTAAAGTTTTTGGAG
Organism: Willowsia nigromaculata; assembly: GCA_034700605.1. Lineage (NCBI taxonomy): Eukaryota > Metazoa > Arthropoda > Collembola > Entomobryomorpha > Entomobryidae > Willowsia > Willowsia nigromaculata. The sequence goes on from JAQIXX010000005.1 coordinate 175,494, forward strand.
AAAAATAGCTTGTACATGATAAAAATGAGAAATTGCCATTTGAGAAAATAGCTTCTCTATTTTTGTTAAAAATAGCAGCACTATCAACAACCCACTTTCCATATTTTCACAAAGAGAGACATTAAAACTATTATTTTATTTTTTTGCAAATATAGGTAAGTACCTAAAAGATAAAGCTTGTAGGTCGAATAGTTTACGTTTTTAGCATGTATCTGTTGCGCTCCAGTAATAGTGGTGAATGAAAAACTACTACTCAGATACAAAAAAGCTTTGCAATGGTCAAACCAGAATTGTCCATGCCGTCCGGTGACCACGTCATAACTCAAGAAGTTATTACACATTCCATTTTATGTAACATTTCTCATAAATATCTCCGTATGTTAATGGTGTATGATATGTGGGTATTAAAGGGATGTTACTTAGGATACTAGGGTGTACGTAGGAATTTTTATTGTATTTCAAAAACAGTTTTGGTGAAATGGAGACATGCCCATTGCACTTTTAATAACAATGAATGATGACGAACGCGATTTTTTATGCTGTGCTGTTGTTGTATGCCCCTAAACCTCCCTTTCGAATCGAGGCTTGTATCCTCTGGCCTCGTCCACTTATCAAATGAATGATTCATCATCATAGATGCTAGCAATGGTTGTGTGTCACTTTGTTCAAGAGACATATAAATGTAACACAAGACTTTACAATACATTGAGAACCTGATCGCAGCAGAATGGGATATAGGTAAGCTGTTATTAGTTGGATGAGTCAATGAATGAAATGAAAGACTGTTCTTGTCTTCTTTTAGTGTGCATACAGAACAATGACTCTTTTTTACTCCTTTCGTTATGATAATAACATGTAAAATGTAAACTAATCTCAAGCAACACCTTTGACCTCGAGCAAAGTCATGATTTCATTTGTTCTTATGGCCTAGTGGTAGTCTGCCAGTCAGCCATATGTTGAATGCATTTTCAAAAGAGTTGTTCTTTAAAGGGTAAAAAGTTATTGGCAATTTTTATTTATTCATCTTCACGGTTTTCAGCCCCCTTTGTTTAAGTAAGGAATGATATCAATACCCAGCCTTATCTTATCATTACAAGTCTCCTTAAGAAAGTTAAGCTAAGAGCCAATTGTATTCGAGTTCATGACCATATAGGTATTTTTTGAGTGTTGATATGCATATCCATCCCATTACCTTTCGCTGAGTGTTTAAAACACATTTTGGTCGGCCTTCTTGGACAGTTTCCCACAACAGAATCAAACTCATTTAACTCAAGTATTAAGCTTGAAATATAATAGCTCCCCTGCAATCCCTCTTTAACAGCATAAGATCTCCCTTTGTTTAGCCTTAACCTCCTGTCATGCAAGAAGTATTAAGAAGCGATAAACAAAGAGCATTTTGCTATCGTCAACATTAACAAATTCAAAGGCGTCAATTTTCTTGAAAACTTCCGAAAATGGCGATGTATTTGCGTGATATCCATTTCAAGTGGTCCATTAGCGTTTCAAAACAGCGTGCTTGTACCAGTATTATTATTACTTCATGTTATCATTCTGTCGTCATCCTCCTCATCATCATCGTCGTGCTCTCATCATCACCATCTCATTTCACTTGTCTATCGCGGGAGACGCAGTTAATAATGTGTGCAAAGTGCTTATTCATGCAAATTTGCACTTGCCATTCGCACTACTCCATCTTTTCTTTTCATCCCTATTTTTCATTTCGTCTCACGTCTTTCAGCAACGTGATCACCATCATCATCAAAGTCAACATCCCTTTTTATTCTGAGCCACCTAGTTTATTTTTAAAACTTTTTGGGAGAGTAGGATATTTTATTATTATTTTATTATATAGAGCCTGAGTAGATGATTTCCATAATAAGCGGCTCATGCATTTTGCAAGCGTGCTCTATTGTGCATAAAATATCAGAAAGTCTACACAAAGGAATACATAAACTCAAACAATTGGGTTAGAAGGGATAACAACAGCAAAGACGTCATCCATTTTTGAGCAAGTTATGTATCCCGTCATAACAGTTGTAGTATCTTTCGCACGACTGCTAAAGGGTAAAAAAAGGTTTTCCTTCATTTTATGAAAACACCATTTCTACTCAATGCAATAATAATGTTTACAATATACACAGGAGACAGAGACATATAAAGAGAGAGTCCATCATCACCACGCTAGTAGGTATTCTATTTTCCCTTTCTTTTTATGACAACAAAGCTATGAGAGGTGATTTGAAACTTTGATGTTATGTCATGTCATGTGCATGTGTTGATGATATGGGTTTATACACTCTCTGCTTTTAGCCATTATTGCACACTAACACAGAAGCATACATAATAGAAAAGGATAATAATAACACATTTTCTGACAACTTCCTCCCTCTCTCTCCTTCGTGCACTCACACTCTTTAATATTTCTTTGCTTTTCGTTCTCTCTCGAGAATCAAAACACAAGAGCTGAAGCCGTAGGCTCAGGGCTCAACATGGCTACTCTAATTCTGGATAAAACTCTTTACTGCGTACTGCTGCTGCTGAGCCATCCTTTGTGTTATTTCCTGTGTTGGCTTCACTCTCCTGTCAAGTGTGTGCCAGCATTAGCGAACGGATGCGAGGTGTATGAAGGAAACTGGCCAAATTCAATTTTGTGCGAAAAAAGGTAACAAAGATAATGTTCTGCACTCTTGGCCTTTCTTTACTTTGTCCCTTGGTAATGATGATGGAATGGAGCAGATGGTAAAAAGAAAAGAAGAAAACACAGTACTCTAGCTACCAACTATTTTATGACAGCTTCTTCCAGAAGTACGGGAAACAAGAATTTCTTCTCTCAGCATATTGTGCTTGTGCACGATTTCGTGTATTATTTGTGTTGGATAGAGTTGGGAATTGTATTGTGCAAATATAAAAACCAAACCTTTGTAAGTCATGCTTGCCAACTGAGAATCATGCACGAAACACACGACATCCCTACACCGGAAAATTGGAGAACGGAAAAGGACTGAGAGAAAAAAATGAGTAGTGAAGACAAATAAAAGGAATCCTCGGAGGCACGATAAGGTGGTGTACCTGCTTATTCAGACGACATTTGTTCTTCTCAGAAATGGAACAGGAACATAATAGAGATGTAAATGTATGTATATGAGTGAATGAAGATGATGATGACAATGATAATGTTGATCTTCCTCACTCACACACGATGACACGGTTGGATGTCTTCAAAAACTACAGACTTCACCTGAAGATGCGATGTAGGCTTTTTTCATTTCCTATTCCTTTTTAAGAAAAATTCTTTTCCACTTTGCTTAGGGACACCTCCTTCATTCTTTCAGTACATTTAACATTCTTTGCATTTAATCATAGCGTTTCCCTTTTCCCTTGGCCATGTCGCAATATCTATTATTTGCTTTATCCTTAATAATAATGTGGTATCCTACCATGCCACACAAAAACATGAAGTAGACTGTAGACGTTCTCAACACAAAAATAATTTTGTCACGGTATGTGGCGGGGTTTCTCCGTAAAGAAGAAAATATACTTATGTTGACGGTGATTGTGGAGGGTTTAAAAATGAACTATTTCTTATTCATAAGCAGGGGCTCCGCTATACAGTAGCCAACCGGGGAATTTCCCCGGGGCCTCAGGCCTTCAAGGTCACAGGGGGGCCTCC